>JAOWBP010004006.1:16247624-16278927 GCA_028571105.1 Tragopan temminckii
CATTAAGAGGTGCAGGATACTGCACTTTAATTGAGAACTGCTTTTCCATGGTGTGAATTTCTGATATATGAAACAGCATTAGGCCCCTGTTTTATCTCGAGGGGAAGGGAGCAGCAGGACATAAGCAGATACTAAGAGTATATGACCAACTCCTTATTTTGTTTGCAAGACACGTGTAATATCAGGATGTTGTGGAAAGACCCTCTCACTCAAGTTTCTTTATCGTTACAAAATACAGCAGAATGTCTTCACTCAGAATTTTATTATCATAAATTATTAAAACAAAACTATCCTTATGGTATGAAATAAATGAACAAAGTACATTATAGGATGCATTTGTTCTGGGTTTTATTGCTGTTTCCTGGCTCCCTGCATCAGAAAATTCTAGAACTTGCAAGCTCTCTCCTGATCATTAGCCTGAATTGGGAAAATTTTACTGCAGCTGGCTCAGATGACTTGTTCTTTTCAAAACAAAAACAAACAACAAAAAATACCCCTTACTAGTTACATGTGCAACATATATTTAAGTTATAAATCAGAGTATGCTATATGTAAAATGGTGAAAGAAATCAAAATGCAGTATTGATTTCTAAGAAAAGGACAGAAGAGAAAAGAAATCTAGTTTGAGAATTAAAGACTGATTTCTAATTACAAGAATGTGCTAAGGTACAGGTGAAATGATTAAATGTCCACAGTACTGAAGCTAACAGTATACTGTTCTCATAAGCTTGAGAGTGTCGGGCACATTCACGTTCTTTGAAGTTTTGCTTTGTTCCTTTGACTTATTTTATGCAGGTCAAAGATCACCATCACTGCACATATCTGTCACTTCAGGATAATAATGCTACAACTCAGTTTGGAAGCAGGCTAGGCTGGCATGTTAGACTAGCAACAGATACATCAATCTTACTATTCTTGAAGACCGTGCAGTTCAGCGCCTGGAGGTTCAAACTCAGAACTAATGATAGTTACTAGTTTCTGCATCTTGATGCACCAGGTTAGGTCTCTTTTTTGTTGAGCAGCCTGTCCCTGTGGACAAGCAAAACATGCCAGGAAAGCAAATCATCCTGCTAATCCAGCAAACACTGACAGAAGCCTTTTGGAGAGCAGCAGGATGATGGGGAAGCATGCAGAGACCTATGACAGCAAAAAGAGCTTTCCAGGGAAAAGACCTGGAAAACAGAACAGTCATCATAAGCTCAGTAATAGTCATAATTTGTGAGAAATAGAAATACTACTATTATTTGTGCAGTAGCATAAAACATATTGCAGCATACCTATTGTCAGCCAAGTAACTGATAAGCACCTAACAGTAGGCAGGTCAGGATCTAATCCCTCACTCATCATCTAGAAGGAAGTTTTCTTGTGTTTTTCTTGTTCTGGATAGGCTGAAGTCAAATAGTTTTTGTTTCTGCTTGAGAAAACTGTCCTCCATGAATACTGAATGCAATTACCTGCAAGTTTTTTTGCATACAGCAAACCCAATTAAAGAAGCCCAGGGAGGAACAGTACCTGCTGAAATTCCAGTCTCTGTTTTACGCTTGCATATAAATGAGATCACCGTGTCTCTAACAAAAAGCAGCCATATTCCTGCCCAAACTGGAGGTTGCCTGCTATGCCAAACAGAACAATTGTATACATTAAGATGATGATGTCATTTCTTAGTGCCAAAAAGAAGGGGAAAAGTGGCGATGTTTACACAGTGCTCCTAACCTCCTGTCAGCAGGAGGCTCTGCTGCTGAGCATCAAAGAGGACATCTTTGCCGTTCTGTTTTGTTCTTGTTACACAGAGCCAGATTTCAGAGCAGGTATATACTTGTACACGTGTCTGCACTGCACCACTTTCTTAAATGCCCCCAGCTTACGCTTTTCACCATGTGAGTTACCAGTGGGGGGAATTTAAAAGAAACATATCATGTAAAAATCGTACATGTAAGTGCTTGAGAAACCCAGGGGGGAAATAGGCACTTTTTGTGTTGAAACTGTTGCAGCATTTTAAAGCAAGGAGAGGAAAAGTGGCTCACAAGTGAAGGAATATGTTTAATGGACTATAATTTTATCACAGAACATGGAAATTGAAATTGCAAGAACAGTGAGAATATATTTGTTTCTAGTTCCACTGGGTCATCATCTCTCTCAGGTGCCTAAAGGGAAGTACCTCACTCCAGCACTCCAGTTCTTTCTATCCTAAGCACAGCTCAACACACTTGTAGAGAAACCTTCCCCCGCCATGCACCAGAACCAAACCCTTCTAAATGAACTGGAAGCTTCCTGCTGACCTCAGAGCACTAAATCTGTCTTCAGTGCTTACAAATGATGCCTTTACTTTGCAAAGAGGCAGAAAATATTCATCAAAAACACATGAGAATTTGTAAGCACACAAATATTTTTAATTGTACAATACACACATATGTATATTTAGGTAGAAAAAAAACGGTCCCTTCTTTACACAGATATCTCCACTAAATCATTATTAAAAGATGGAAAAAAAATGAAGTTCACCCTCAAAGCACCCATGCACTGCTGCTGTTCCCTTGGGAAAAATCTGCTCTGAGAAGTACTGTAGGGAGTAATGAAACCATGTATTGTTTCATTTTTGCAATAAAAAATAAGATTGCGCTTAAAATGCAGAAGTGGTTAGAGAATGTTATTAATGCACGTAGGATTTTATTTTTTTTAATGGGAAACTGAACAGAGCCATCACCAGCTATTTTGCAGTCACAGCACGTAACATCTCCAAGTTGTTTCTGGAACTGCATAAACTAAAATAAAAACATTTAGGAAAGAAAAAAAAAAAAAAAAAAGAGAGAGAGAAATAACACTGAAATTACTACAGCCAGTTTGATGCTTGGTAATATAGCTGACCTCAGACAAGCTGGTGTTCTGCTAGGGAACAAGATGGAGCACCCTACAGGAGTTTAAATCCCAATCCTTGCACAGGAGTCTCTCTTAATATCAAAGTCGTTTATTCGGAAAGAAAATGAAGTACATTACCTCGGAAATGGTAACTGTTTACTCTTTGAAAAGCCTTGAGAGAGCTCTCACAAAGCATAGTCAATGTTTTATTAAATCCTATTGTATAGTTTTAAATCCTATTGTATAGTTTTTTAGTTAGTCCGATTTTATTGGGGATTAGTTGTTCTGATGCTTCAATAATTCAGGCTTCATCCCAACAATGCATTACACCTAGATGTGAGCAGTATTAAAGCAGAACTTATATACTAGGTATTTCTATTGTGTCCCAAACACTCAACAAACCACTGGCAATACTATCAATATGAATATCTCACTGAGAACTTGAATTCTTCACATTTGTTATTAATACTAAACAGCATCTCAGTACAATAAAACACTTAATTGTACGGCATGAGTATATAGTCATATCTGCTCATAGGTAGCTATGTTGTTATTAAGGAAATAAGAAACAGAAAGAGTGAGACAGACATTCCCTCTTCACTAACTGTTTTATAGTTATATCAAATGATAAACTACAACTGCCTTGTGCCATGACAGTGGCTAGAAAAGCCACATTAATAGTCCTGCTAAGCTGTGCATACAGATGCTTTGCACTGCAGTGATACAAAGCAGCAGATCGGTGAATCAGGACCATTATGTACACTTAAAGTAGAACACACTAATACATTTTATTTTAAAACATTTCTTACAAAAGTTAACATCGTGCAATGACCAAGGTGCTTCTATTGGGAGCCACTTCTGCTCACTGTAATGCTAATTTTGGCATTCTAAAAAGGACACAGAGAAACTTTACCCCGGGCACTGGGGATGACCAGAGATGTGACCCACACAGGCAAACACTGGGACACGCTGGGAACTGTAAATGACAGAGGGATAAGGCAGAGAATAAATTATACATTTAATGTGAATTTTTGCTAATGACTGAACAGACAGGTCTTTGTAGAAGAAAAATGCCTGACGAAGGCATGAATTCCCCTCCATTTGCTAGGTGAAACACACCGTTTTGTTTCTCCACCATGATGCTCTTCTCAGCCTTCTCAATAGCAGTGAAAGCTTCCTGCTACCAAACTGCTCGATCAAACAGAAGTGGGCCTCCCCTGTTTAGCTGCTTTATTCCCTACCTTCACCAACACTTGGAAAGGATTCAGACAAGAGTTACAAGTGTGATTAGAGAGCCTGGAGAAACTTACCTTACAAGGAGAGACTACGGCTTATTCTATTTAGTTCATAAAGGAGAAGGGTAAGAGGCAACCTGATCACACACCAGGAGTACTTACATAGGGATGAGATTTCTGAGAGCAGATGGGTATTTAATCTAGCAGAAAAAGGCATAACAAGACCCACTGCTTGGAAGCTGAAGCCAAATTCAAACCAGTTTACGTGGTGTCAGTTTTCAACAACGAAACTACACCTGTTTTAACAACTTGACTGGAAAACCAGTGCATGAGCTGGTTTGCAAGCTTTAACGGGGTCCTGGAGCAAAGTGGGACAGGAGGTTTGACGTAAGTCCTAACAAACCTGATGCAGCAAAGCCTTCCCCAGCTGAGCAGTGCTGTGCTCCTCACAGAGGATCACTTGTGGGGAAGTCGCCAATGGCCTCTTCTGACCCCACCACCCTCACGTCAGGAACAGGATCACACTGCACAGCTAGATTCCAGCACAGACACTAAAATTCATGCACTTGGGAACAAAGAGACCCTGGAGATCGAAGCTATGATATAGAGATTTGGAAAGATTTGGAGATTTCACCTAGTGAAAAACAGAAAACCACAGACTAAAAGCAACAAAAGATGCACCTTAAACAATCCCTCTTACGTTAGACAACACAAAAAGCATTATTCACCTACACCCTGACCCATCAAAAACCACTGGGCTGTTTTGCTGACTCCTTCCTGGCAGCCCCTTCTGCAAAAGCAGGAGCTTCCCCCCTGCAACAGCCACAGTGCCAGCACAGGGGCCTGGGGAAAAGCTCTGCACTCTTCCAGATCTTCACTGGAAAGGGACAGACTGACTTGATTCAGGCAGCAGTGCAATAGTTAAACATTGCTGAGCTGCTGGGAAGAATACCATTGAACCAGTTTATATCTTACTGTATATCCTTTCCATTCAAACCGTATTATGCTGCATACCATTTCATCACTTCACAATGCCACAAACTCACTTTTAATGCAAAACAAAGCTTTTCAATGTTAGGCCCCATATCGTAATCCAGAATAACTTTTCTTATCTATTTCAACAGCAAATCTTTAGTGGCAACCACATGTTATTGTGTTTTAGGGATTGAGACTTTTATACGAACATGCTGATTGTCTCCTTGAGACATATATAATCAGCATTTTGTGCCAAGAAACACTTAAGCCAACAGAGACTTTTACCACTCTGAAATGTTGTTGGAATTGGAATTGTACATTTTGGCTTATTTCCTGAAGCCTGCAATAGCAAGAATTCCTTGGTTGTTTGGGACCTTTTTTTTATTATTATTTCACTTCATTCTCTTCTCAAACTCTCACTGCTGAAGGAAAATGTCAAAGCATTACGTTCAGAAAGAAAGAAACAGTACTAATAAAATAATTCATACTGATTCACCAGCGATACCTAACACAGATACCTCCTAGAAAATGGACATCTGCCTCAGAAACTGCTCAGTCACTTCTGCCTCCCTCCATGTGCAAAGAGCTGTGCCTATGCATGCTATGCCCACGAAGCAAGCACTAGTGGCAATGAAAAGCAGCGTGCAGGTGACTCTGTGAATCTCATACAGCAGAAAAACCACACAACTGTCTAATGGTGTATTTCGACAGTTCAGAATACAAGTTTGCTGTTCAGAAGAGCTGCAGGAGTAACATACTCAGTATTCATGGAGCATCCTGTCACATTTGCTGCAACAGATATTTTTAACTCCCTTTTGCTCCATATGTAGAATGTTCAAATACACAGAAGAATGTCTTAATTGGTCCTGCTTTATATAAATGAATAATTGGCTAAATGGGTTGAACTGAATACCGTATTTATCTCTCTACTGAGGAAAGACATGATGATTCAGAAACAGTGAAGCCAAGAGGATTCAGAGCTTTACTCACTAGTGGAATATATATCTCCAGTCAACACATTATGCATTCCATCTACTACAGCCCCCTAAAGGCACAAATAGAAAAAGTGGCAAAATCCAAATGCTTCATTTCTGTTCAGCATACATTCGTGGATGTGGGCTTTCTTTTTTTAATTATTATTATTATTTTTTAAACTTGCTTTCAGGACCTAAGAATCAAATCTCTAAAAAATCTCTTCATTTTACTAAATTTTTGTAATTGCCAAACTCTCCAGTGTTCGTTTCATCATTTGGTATCACCACTCCAAAGGGTATTTGATATTTGTAAGAAGCAGAGGCAAAAGCAGCACAAAGAAGGCCTGAGCTTGCCCTTACCCACTCCAGCCAACAGCTCTACTCTGCAGCTGCAGCATCTTCCCAATTAAGCAAGGATACAGCTTACTGGTCATTGCACAGCATGTGAACAAAAGAGATATTTCAGTTGTCCTTTTCTTCCTGCTTGCATGTTTCTGTATATGACTATTAATTAAAAAATATATGTAATCAGAATATGAAAATCCTTTTTAATCTTCCTCTACAAAACATAAGCTTAACTAGAGAGATAAAAAAATAAAAATAAAACAAAATTTAAAAATACAGGATGATCAAGAATGGGCTGATATTTTTCATTCTGCTGATTCTGGAAGCTGATTTTTTCAAGTGCTGCCAGTCTGGTTAGATTTTATAATTATACTAGCAGAAAGCAAGTCTCCTCTGTGCTCACCCCACCAGGCAGGGAATCACTTTTAGGGCTGGTGGAAAAGTGGAACATCTCATTTCCATTAATGGAATAATAATGGCTCATAGCTTCAGATTTGTAGATGGCATTAGCAAAGCACTGCTTTCAGCCAGAGTGGAAGTTCAGCCTCTGTTTAACTCTGCATTAACTTGAGCATGACAGAGTAAAAAATCAGGGAGAAAAAAAATAATAAAAAAAAAAATCATCTGGTAATATTTTTTCAGCAGAAGGAAATGCTGTACAAAATGTATAGGTTCAGTTGTTCCCAAAGCAGTGTTTTGTTAGTAGCACAGTTGTGCATACAGTGCCACGGCTCGAGGATCTGCCTTGCCCATGGCAAGGAAGGTAAAGCCTCAGGCACATGTAATTTAAAATTCATTTCTACTCTAACAGACAACTTCAGGCCAGCACCTATTTTTATTTTATAAATACGTCTCTCTCAATTTGCATTCCTGTGGTCCTCGGGAGTTAACACAAAACCATTTTATGCTCTAGGCATGCTTTAGAAAATAATACTGCGTCTTTCAAGCCCATTGGCTGGAATTGAAAGGATCTTTCTGTGCTCTCCCACCAACCTAAACCTGCAATCATTTGCCACTGGACACTACGGAGTGCTTCCCATTACAGTGTCATTACTGGCAGAAGGTATTTGCCAGCTTGTTTCCAACCTGGTAAGGCACGGTCCTTATAGCATATCATTTAAACACAATCCCTTAATTAAAGGGAAGATTCCCCAAACATTAATAATTCTTGACTCCACAGACAGTTACTAAATGTAAGATCATGCATAGCATTTGAGGTGCCACATAAAAATGATGGACTAATCTTTTACTGTTTCCATTTTCCTCCTCTTCTCCCCTATTTCATTATCTTAATATTTAAAATACTGAATATTTCAAAATAGATATTCGGGGTCAGTAGTGACTGTTCTACAGAATTTACACTATTGTTCTCTATTAGGAGTGAAATTTGTGAAATAGAATCAAGCTGGCTGTTTTACTCTCAGTAAAACAACAGGCCAAATGTTGCCCTTTGTTGCACTGGGCAAGTGCTACAAGTAACTCAGAGTTTCTACATACACCAGAGACCAGTACTTGAGCTGAAATACCATTGTCCAGATTGAACAACCAATTCATTTTCCATGTTATGCTATTTAAATACAACTCAGATCCTACTGGCTTCCCTATAATGTACAGTTAGACCTTTTATCCCATCATGACTTAGAGGTAAGAAAATAACTATGCCTTCACTAACTGTGGCATTTTAAGTAAGTTTGAAGGGGAGTAGTTGTTGGGTGTTGCTTTAGTTGTTTGTCTGTGGAGGGGGGAGATGAGTGTGGAGTGGCTTTTTTGTTGTTGTTCCTGTTGGTTGGCTCCTTCACTTGTTTGTAGGACTATGCAAACAGCATGGAGCTAAGTAAAGTATGGTTTTCATCCGAGGACCCTGGAGCTTTACCCTGGAGGGAGATGACAAATGTAAGTTAAAAAAAAAAAAAGCACTCCTACTCTCTTGGGTCAGCCTGTTCCACTACCACCAGATATATTCTCTATCCACTTTGGAGACTGAATATTTAAGTTGCTCCCAAAACAATGCCTAGTAGTTTCCATGGAAACTACAAGAGATGCAAAGAGTACAATAACACTATTTAATAGAGCAAGTTTTCAGCTACAAAACACTATTTTTTTTCAACATAGTCACCACTAGTGATGAACAAGAGCCTGCAGGTTGCACTCATAAAAATTTGCATGAGCCGGTATCGCCATTACTACTGCTGAAACACACCACCCCCCTCACCCACATCCACTTTGCTCTCCAGCAGCGTTCAGCATGCATTGATGAACGTCAGTGGGAGCCATGGTTTCCACATGGAGGAATTCAATAACACACCTTTGCTTCATACACGCTTCCACGTCAGATGCTATTCTGTCAAACCGCCCTTCTGCTGCCGTCTGTCACATGGCCATTAAGTGTAATGGGATATTGGTTCAGCCTCTGCTGCCATCCCACTAACATCCACCTCCGATGTTGTGAGCCGATGGAATAAAACAGGAGGCATTACTTTTGGAGCAGCCCTCGTAACTGCTTCTGCTCAAAATAGCTGCAAAACCAGCAACACTTGCAAGACAAATACGAAGTTTAGATATGGCACAGCTTTGGATATGTATGTCATACAAGATATATGCAACCTGGCTTCCAAGAATCGATATATGCTTTTCTAATGTTTGCTATAAGAAATAAAGAAATTTCAACATTAGAGAACTACTTATTCAATTTAGTTTAATATCAATACTGAACATTTCATTGACATTTTAATAAAAAGCCCTTTGCTTTTAAAAATATAAACCTTGTACTGTATATAAAAATACAGAGTACATTCACCTACTTGTCTCTATAATAACAGGTTAGTGAGTAAATGGAATTAGTAATGTAGAAACATGCCATTTTCCAAACACTATTTAATAATGAGTCTCAGTTTTTAAATGTAAAAAAATGCTTGACAGAGCACAGTAACATACATTACTAAAAATGGATCACCCCAATTGTGTTCTTCAAGATAAATAGTTGGACAGAAGGAACAAAGGTCAATGAGTGAATTTACTGCTGGACGGCTCCATAGATAACTGCTTCAGAACACCTAAAACCCAAACTATACCTACAGGCATTTGAGACAGTGTCGCAGTCTTAGTAACAATGGAAGACAAGAAAATTCTGGTCTGCATGAGCATCTGACACAGACATTTCATTTTCTGAAACCTTGAAAGTATAAATACTACCAGAATCTTTATGAAACATTGCAGTTATTGCATTAGGAAATAACAACAAATATTCTCTACTGCTGAACAGTTTAAGGCAATTATTCACAGGTAAAAACCTCATGAGCTCAAAAATGAATGCGAATTTTCATCTGAGTAGAAGCTCTTAGAAACTGCTCATCAGGATCTCGAAGAGTAAACTCATACATCTAGTATCTGCTAGAGGTTGGCTTGATGTTGACTAAAACATTGGTGTGTTATCAGCATTGCATTTCTCCTAGAGCCAAAACATTGCGTCATACCAGACACTACGAAGAAAATCAACTCTGTCCCAGCTGAAACCAGGACACATCCCAAGGCCTTGGATGTAAAACTGATGATTGGAATAAGTCATTAATTGGTTTATTCAGCCATAGCTCAGATACCAGATAGTTTCAACTCCACTTGATGTTACCAGCTCTGCTGGATACATATTCATCAAGCATGCAATAGCATGAGATATATATCTGACATACAAAAAAAAAAAGGAGTGCTAACTGTTCTGTAATTGTAGGAATTTGAAAGGATCTTTTTTTTTTTTTCTTCCTATAGCTATGTTTTTACTGAAGGCTTTAAATCTATTGTAGTTTTACTGCCTTCGTGAAAGATGAAGGAGGTATCCAGACAAACTGAGGGTAAGAGACAAACTACTTTACTTCTGAGTAGCAAGGGAGGAGAGATCAGATTGAAAAAAGGAAACCAAAAGAGGAAACAGGAGATTAGGTCAAAGATGGTGTATAACAAAACCTATTCACATTTCCAGAATAATATTTGGTTATTAGCTTTATTCACAGTATAAGAAAAGATATTACATATGATGATGTGGCTTAAGGTCCTTTCTAATCCCTTGGAAAAGCATCCCTATTCTCAGCTGCACTTGGCAAGAAAAGAAGATATATGCAAAAGGATAAGCCTGGCTTGTGCTTCCAACACATTGTGCAATGTTTGCTTTCACTGTTCCACAATCAGTTAATAGAGGGATTCAACTTTAATAGCTCTACTGACCCAAGAAATTAGATGACTACTGTCCATACTGAGCACACAGACTTCCCCTTTACTGAACAGCAAAGGAGGACTCCAAAAGTGATTCATTTTTAGCCTGGACTCTGGCTAATTGCCTGTCATTTTCCATCGGGGGAGAGCACATGATCACACCTTCAAATAACAGAAAAAGGAGCCGTGTCCTAAATCTAAAGGAACAATGTATTGAAGGAGATTAAAGAAAACACTCATCTTGGTACATCTTCCTGTATGTAGTCATGTCAGCCTCGTGCCCAGGTATATTCCTGGGTGCCTGTGTGGTGTGACAAATCACAAGAGCAACCATCTAATTCAGCAGTGGATGGAATCAAAAGTTTTAGAATTTTCACGAACATTAATGAATAATGATGTGCCTTAGGTTGTAGGCTTCACTGGGTGAAATTCAAGGACCTGTCTCATTCTTTGCTCAGCCGTTCTCAGGGCGTGTTTTTATCACACACAAAGCACAATCATACTGAAGATTTTTCCTAAGCAGCGCTGGCTCTCCATTAAAGAACTCCCACCTCAGAAGCAGTGAGTGGGTCAGCTTCATAGAGTGATGTTTCCAGCAGTGTCCAGCTGCCACAATCTATATTATAGAGATGGACTAATAAACTATGGCCGAGGTATTATCTGAGTTGCAGAGCCAGAAAGCAGAAGAAACACACTGAGCATTTGCCACATTGTGAGAAAAGGTAAATTGTCAACAAACATTTCCTATGTCTGATATCTTTTGTATGGAGAAGTACCCTTTTAATAAAGAAGCAACTGCCACTGCTGAACGATTAATCAATACCGGTAAGCTGACATCTTAAGAACTTGCTGAACTAAAGCTTTTCTTTTCCTCCTGCATTTACAAATAAAGTGCTCACTATTTGACTAAAGCCTGTCTACTTGACTGGAAAATATCAGAGTTCTATTTAAATGACATTTGCAGAGAATGAGATTTTATCCTGGTCGCTGCTCCTTATCGCTAATAATAACATCAGATTAGTGGATTTAGGCCAGCCGAGTAGCAATGCCTTTTCTGATCCCTACTTAAAGCAGTTCTTTCCATCCGTCTAGCCAAGCTTTCCTACGCTTGTACGGCCAACGATTAGTTCTTAAATGGAGCTTCAATTGATACCATGTGGGGTATCTATACAGAGTTTCATTGTGTTGCTAAATTCCAGCCAAGACGTTCATCAGCTGTGACTGCTGCTTAATCAAAAGATCAAAACACCTGGATATTTACAGGTACAAACATTCTTGCACCTTCTTGAACAGTTACAATAATTAGGCAATCCAATTTTAAAATCACACAGTTTGTTTCAACATTTACTTTTTCAAATAAGATAGACAGGATCAGACATTAAGCTGATGTCAAATGACAAGTCTCAGCTGAGTGCTGAGGAGGACTCTACACACAAAACTTTTTGCACATTCAGGATGTGACCCACAGTCTATCAATTAACGGTGACTCATATCTGAGCACAGGGCAACTTGCTAGCTGCAGTGGCATTCACAGTGAGTTAGACATAACAACTGACCAATGGGGAACAAACAGAAAACACTCTGCATGTACACACGCCATATACACTCACAGTACAATGTTTTTTTTATAGAACAATTATTGGTTTTGTCATCATTATTTTTATTAGTAGCTGAGCAAAGCAGCATAAGCAAGATATCCAAATGCTCTCAACAAAGAGACTAAAGCCAATTATAAAGAGATTCTACCTTTCATTTCCCCTCCCCCTTTTTTGCTGTTTTAGCTTAAAGGTCATTTTGTATTCCCAGCTAGGCCACTTACAGTACATTAATAACAAACACTTCCTCTTCTTAGCACGTGATGCAGGTCTGACAACTGCTGCATGTTGGAGATAAGACGTGAAATCAGTATTTCTCATAAGAAAGCAGTATTTCTAGATCATGCAAATCCCCTATGTCCCGTGCCTGTTTAGTTTTTAACAAGGTCTTGCTCATTCCTAACCTTGACCAAAAAAGTGTTTCCACATGGCGGTCAGATTCATGCCCAATACAGCTACACACAGAAAGTTGCCTGGCTTAATGAAGCAGGGGTGTAGACATGAGATGAATATTTAGCAAGGTCAAAGTCAGGCCGTAGCTTGAGAAGCAGCAATAGCCGACAGTTGAATGAACAGCACGCAAATCTGGGACCCTATTTCAATACATACATATTTTTACTATTTGTCATCCTGTTAACAAAACTGCATTAAAACACAATATTGGAAACCTAAGAACATTTTTATGCAAGGGATACAACCTGCTATATATTTATGCATGTCATAAAGCCCATAATGTATCTTGCATGAGACCATTTATCTTCATTTCAAAGGGTCACAACAAGTACACACTACTTTTCCTTCAGGAAGCCTGTGGCATGTTGAGCCGAGCATCAATAATAAGAAGGAAAAAGACAAACTTATTTCATTGAAAAATAGTGCATGAAGTAAAATGGAAAACTCATTTTTTTTTTTCAATTAACAGGATTGTGAGCATCGCTTATCTCTGAAAACAGCAAATTAGAATTAACCACATTTCAAGACCAAGTTAATATTCTCTCTCTTCTACAAAATGACTGTGATTGATGATCTAAATCTAGTTATTTCATCCTAAACTAGGTTAAATTCTATGGATCTTTACGGCCACACAGAAAGAATTATCATGACAGACTACATTATTGTATTTCTGTTGCTGGGTAAGCCACAGTAAGTCCAACCACAAGCCACCAAATCAGGAAAAAATCTCCAAGTCGACAAAACATTTGACTGGTACAGTTTTCAAAGGAACAAGTGACTGAATTTCCCATCACTCAGAACCAGCAGCAGAGCTATCCAACACAGCTGCTTTCTCCTTGCTGTGCGCTCCCAGCGAGGGCATGGCATGCCAAGGGCAGCATGGCCCCAAGGAACACCACCTGGTACTCCTGTAGTGTGCTGCTCCCAGCTCTGATCCCAGGGAACACAGAAGAAGCCTGTCACATCTCTGCCAGGTACAGGGGGGCTTGCAGATACCAAGCATGTTTCACAGGGAGAGAGGCTCCCTGTCAATCTCTGGGAGGTATCAGAGCATCATGGTCCCTGAGACTGGGCAGCTGACAGTTGCACTCAACTAAGCACCAGAAACTATGTCATTCTTTTTTAAAATATGTGTATGTGTGGCATCTATGAATTACCATGTAAGTATCTGCATCATGTATCAGTATCTCAGACTGGCTATAAACCATTCTAATTCTGTGACCATGAAGAACACTGTTAATGTCTCAGTAATTTGGGGTAATGAGAAGTAATAACAGTACAATAAATTATGACAAACATCACTGCAAGCATTTTGCAGGATTCGTATATTATTCGGTGCATGTGCAAAGATGGAAGCTTTATAGCTGAAGGACCACCACTCACCATCAGGTTCGTGTCGGCAACCTGAGCTCGTGGTTTAGCATCTGTGTAAAGACACTAAAGGGAAGGAAGGCCACAGCTGTTTGCTCATCAGAAGAGAGCTGCATGCAGTCAAAAGCAGATCTATACAATATTCACAGAACCAGCAAGAGAAGATGGTGGCTGCATAGTTATGACTTTTAAATGGAATCTGCTGACGAGATTGTGGTAAGAGCTTTTCCTCCTAAATTCAGTTTTGTATAAAATCTTAAATGAATTCCTGCTAGCAAAAGGCAACAGCATGGTGTGGTTATAGGAAGACTCCTTGGGAAGCACAGGTCTTTGTGTGTACTTTTTCTTTAAAAACAAAAACAAAATCCCACTCTCCCCTACCCCTCCAGGTGATTTTCTCATAATAACATACCCCCTATCCTATCATGCCTTACTGCTTCATCAGCTGTAGTTCTGTTTGCATCAACTTTATGCCTACTGTAATTGTCCTGAATTGCAGTCCCAAGAAAAAAAAAAAAAAAGATCAAATAGCTACATATATTTTGCTTGATTAATTATGAAGAAATCATTAAGGGATTAAAGTGAAACCACTTTACTCTTGTTGATCGTGTTCAGCAACTTGAAATTATTTTATGATCCTGATCAATGTAATTAATGAGAACGGCTGTTAATTAGTTACACTAGCAGGTGGGCCATGAAAAATGTATTCACTTAACATCATAGAGTATCATGCTCTTAGAACTCATGTTGATTCTGTAGCGTTCACAGAATAAGGACTTCGTTCTGTGAACTTTTGGTGCGTGCACCATACGTGCATGCATGCACCCACCACCACACAATGCTCTTCTCATCAAGGCAACGCAGCCCACTGTTGGGAAGTGTGAGAACATCAGTGTTCTTCTTTTTGGGATTGTCTTCCTTGTGACAAGTCCTACACCAGATCTTCCAGCAAGTCCTCCAGGTGCCTCAGGAATGGAATGCAGATTAAAGAACATGAGGCTTTGCTCCCAGCACTGCTCATTCAATCGCTCTTGCTGGTCCCTTCTACTCCCTGTCCCTGAGGACAGGGTCTCCTTCAAGGGAAATAGCTTCTTGGGTGTGAATTGAGACAGGCAATAAAAGAGTTGAATGCTCTGCAGTGTTGTGCAGCTAATTAGCAGCACAAAGAGTGTAATGGTGGGTCAACAAGGGATCCCCACCCCGAGGAACAGCATGTTTTGCAAGAGCCCCCCTTGCTCTGGCACATAGGTGGTTCTTCCCCTCCTTCCCTCTAATGCTATACTTGAAATAGATATATGATTATTCTATGCTCTATAGGATGGACTTATGCATATTTTTACTCACACACAACCATGCAACTGTGCTAAAACAAAACTATTTTTGATAACTACTGAACTTAAAATATTCCTTAAAAAAGAACATTGAATAAAAAGAAACAAATAATCAGAAACCAACAAACACTCACAATTCATCCTTCAACAGCAGAATGGAAAGTGCAATGGAAATAATGGTTTGAACTTACTGTTTGGAGATGAAGAAATCAAGATTAGAAATCTCAGAGGGGAGAGTGGCTGAAGAGAAATGTTCCTGGCTGCACAGCTGAGTGCTCAGCCCAGCTGCTGTGTTTGCTGTGGGCAGGGAAGCTCTGGCTGAGCCCGAGCCTGATCAATCCCCGACAGGTTGGATCAGCTCCTGGTTCTGAACCACACTGGTTGCAGAAGAATTTCTTGCTATTAGTGTGAGGAAAGCAGGGGCTGTCTCCCTTTAAGAGAGACTGACATATGGGTGAATGAAGAGACAACAGAGCAGAAGTGGTATTATAAACGTCAGGAGTAAGTAATCACACATGGGTCTGTTTTTAGCAGGACTCGAATTTAATGAGTTCTTCAGTGGCTGTGACTTCTCATCCCCAGGGACACCTGAGTATGAGTAAGGAGTGCTTTAGAGAAAGTACACCCTATTTTAAAACAGGAGGGGAAAAACAAAAACATCACTGTTGTTCCTGTAACATCTGAATGGTAATTCCAATGGACTGGATCCAGATTGTAAGAAATCAGCTCAGTCTTACCTGCTGGCTCCTGCACTAAATATTCCATGTACATAACTGTCGGCTTGAGCCAGTGTATATTGGCCTCTTCAGATGAAAGAAAATTGGTGTCGGCAGCTTCCTGAGCACATTTTAATAATCAGCCTGATCATGGGTGCATGGCAGCTGCTCGATTGATGGTGTTAGACAGCGAATAAAGAAAGATGCCAGCAGTGCCCTCAGATCTGACATAACGAGGGAAACATCAGTCATTCGGCTAAAAGGCTCATAAAGGCTCCATCAGCTGTGACACAGGAGCCTGTCTTATGCAAAGCTAATGAGGAAATGTGGCAGTGTTAGCATTCTCTTTAGACAGTAACAAGTTGCAAGTGAGTTGCATTTTAGATGAAAAATCCAGGTGGAAACAGAGCAGTTTTCATGATCTTTGCCGAAATAATACGCTGATGTCTGGAAAAGACTGCTAGAAATCAAAAGATCTTGAATAAGGCTTATCTCATCTGACTGGATTTTGACCATCCTCACCATGTCCCTCAGACTTGCACATTCCTTCTTGCAATGCTGGGGACTACTGGGTGCCCAGGGTTTTAATTGAGCGATGCAGACCTGAACGGAATGTAACAAAGACGGCTGCATAAGCCAGTCTGGCTCTGATCCGCTGCTTTACTCACCTCCAAGTTTTGGAAGCAGCAGTTTGGAGCCTTTTGGGAAGAGCACCCATCTCTACCATATGAATATTTTAAAGCAGTAGCTTTGCAAATGGTTCAAACCCTTGTATTGGGTTGCAAAGTCTGAATGTGAGAATAGTATAGCTAGGAATGGTCAGAAGGGCTGCTCTGGAGAGTAAGGTGTAAGAAGGGGAGAAGATACTTTACAGATGAACTTTCCCTTTTAGTCAAATTTCCATTTTGAACGACTTCTTCAATTTCAGGTTCGTAGCTTGTTGATGTATTACACTAATTATAAAAATGATCTTCTCCCCTTCTACGTTTTTTTCCTTCCTACCATTGCTTCAGTCAATAGGTTTACAGCCTCTGTTTTTTTCTGTGTACGCCACCAGAGCCATTCCAACAGGAACAGGACATTATGAAAAAAAGTAATTAGAAATCGTGCTGAAATGTTATGTTTGTTACATGAAGATTACAATGAATGATTCAGTGAGCTCAAAGTTCAGCCTTAACATTGATAAGTGGCTTTCTGCCAACAAACGCACAGCTGGTGACAGCAGGGATTCAGGGCTCGGGAGGGACGCACACATCTAAGGTGAAATTGGAGACAGGGATTAGAATTTAAAAAAAGAAAAAAAATCAAAAAACAAAGGAGGTTCTTATTCCTGGAAATGTTAAAGTCATTTTTCAGTGACAAAGGAAATGCCATCTTTACAGCACATACCTAATCTCTCCCTTAGTTTTGATAGCAGATGTTTAGCTGTATAGGTGGAAAGTGGTATTCCAACATTAGAACAAAGAAAATGGCAATGGAGTTGTCTTGTTTTGATCCTCAGCCACAAAGGTACTACATCACACTGGCTTTAGACTGCAGTGGTCCCAGGATCCTCTGTCTACCTGTACCTCTAATTGCACATTAACAAAGAAACAGGAAAAACAAAAGGCTATCAGTAGGCAGAGTCAGCTCGATATCCAAAGAGTTGCCAAAACAGAGAACCCAGCATGCCAACCAGTGACTGCAGATGCACAAACGATTCCCCAGAAGTCCAAACTGCTCCTGCACAAAGTTATGCTGTAAGGCAATAGCAATTCACCGTGTAACCTGACTGAAAAAGCAATCTGCTTAAGTAACACCTTCTCCTAAGAGGTTGTCCTTAAGTACTCTCAACTGCTATAAATAATCTGCTTCATTTTCCATAGAGGTCCACCTCAATTGATTTTAATCAGCCCTCTGAATGACCATTTACAACACATTTTAAAATAATATTCATGGACCATAGCTGCTATTAAGGTTAATTAATTAATGTTTGTGAAGCCTGTTGAGATTCTTGAATGAAAGGTTACACACAGTATACGGGTGCTTTAGAGGACAAAAAAGACATGTTCTCTTATGAAAATTAATTCTTTGGCTTCCTTTCAGACCTCCGTGTTGTAAGTTCATTTTGTTGAACTGTTTTTTGTTTTTTTTATAGCAATAATGACCAGCAGATCATAATACTTTTTCCAGGACTTCAGAATTGTAGCAGCACCGTGGAGCACCCTGTCAGCATCACAAAGTTACACTACAAGTGCTCTGAGCGCATATTTTTATTTTTTATTTCTTTAAAAAACAGGGCTTTATCTTTGCTGAAAGTTAATACCACTGAGGCATTTGCTTTTTTTTTTTTTTTTCTGGCTCCATTAGCACTTATACTTGCTTGGTAATGTGGCTTTCCCAAGTTATACTAATAGAGATCATAGATTATTGTTTTGGGACACATTCTTTTTTTCAGCTTGTATTTTAGAGCTGCACAATTTCTATGCGGTTTTTCTCTCCATTTACTTTCTGCAATGTATCCAGGGTAGCCATTTAGTAGAACGTATTAGGTTAAGGGTATTACAGAGCCTAGTTTGTGAGAAGCCAGTAAAATTTCCTGAGAAATAAATGCATACCCTAAAGCTGTTTTTGCAAAAATACAAAATGGTAAACAATTACAATGCTTATGCTACATTCGATGTTAACAGCTGTATGCATTACAGACTAACGTTCAAAACACCGATACAGCAATGTCTGTACAGAACATATTTAAAACCATATTTCAAAGCTTGTAACATGCCAACATGCAAATTAATAAATTCTTCTTTCCAAATGTCACTGGCACGGTGATTTCCTGCCAGCCTGAGCATCACTCTCCTGAAGCAGTAAAAGTAACACAGTCAATCTCCTCTGAATCCTATCTCCCCTGCTTCCTGCAGGGTCCCTGGGAGTTTATGATTCATATTCAGAAAGCTGCACGCGGTAGCCCTTTGGGGATGTATATTAATGAAGAAATTTTCTCACGCCAGAGCTGCCTCTTTATTGGAGTACGAAGGGTACAGTCTGTTCTGAGCAGCCTTTTAATTTCTCATAATTAACCCTGCCAGAATTAACATCGGTGGCATCACTGACAGCAAATTAAAGAAGTCACATCAGCATAGTTAAGCTTTTTTGTGTCTTTTCTTCTCCCTCCCACCCTTTTGAATCTTCTCCCTCTCTTCTGGTGTGTGTTTAAAAAAGAAAGTTCTGAGTCTGTCAAGACGATCATCTTGTCATTGCACCAAGAGCCCTGCTGGGATAGGTATATGAGAGCATTTTCAGGCTTCCCTACTGCTTGTACCAACCTGTTCCAGTTCTTAACTGGCCACGTGCATGTAGATTCATGGCAAAGATCCATGGTTTCAGTTTGTTTTGCTCAGTGGTTCAACTGATCTCCACTGTGAGCAGATGAAACCAAGACCTAAAAGCCCTTTGGGGCATTCAGACACCCTTGCTACTCACAGCGTATTCATCAGATCTGCTTTGAGACTCTTTAATTCAGCTTTGTATCAGCCCATTTTAAACCATCCTGTGCAGATGATGAAAAGAGACACCAAAATATCCAAACAAACATTTTTTTGTTCTGCTACATCAGAAATAAATGTGTTTTGATATTTCTGCAGCCACTTACATCTAGAATTTCATAGAAGGAGAAAAGAGATGGACTCCAGATTTCCCCATTGAACAGATCCAGAAGAAAGCCTGACATGGTGAGTGCCATTGTAAGAACTGTAGTTCAAGTGCCCTTCTCTACATGCATGCTCTGAGAATTAAGTCTCCAGATGTCATACAAGTGTTCCCCCCTTTGTTTGGTCTTTTGGTGAAAAGTGACAAATTATAAAGTTGAAAGGCCTAACAAAATTGAGATATAAGATTGTTGCTGTTAAAGTCACGTGAGAAGCAGAAGTGGGTGAAATAAAAGCAGCTCTATTCATTCATCTGACTACTAATTTCTGTAGAAATTGTAATTATTGATCCTCTTATTCTCTCAGAGAATGAATAAAATTAATAAAAGTTTTGTTTGTTTGTTTTCTTTTTTTCAAATGAATAAAAGTCATGATCACAATTCTGAAGGAAAGAAGCTAACTTACACAAGTCCTTGCATTGAATCACACCAGGAGATTATGACTGTAGCAGTCCATTAGGAGAATTTCCATGACTACCTGCTACTCTGAACTTGCATCTGTTTGCACTGCATTTTTTCCAGGGGCCTGTCATTATACCCTGCTTAAAGTTTCCAAGTGCCAAAGCACCTGCGTGGACTTCAAAATGTTCCTGTAAAGAAGGATGCATATTTTGACAGAGTACAGTGTGAGAACAATCTTCCACCAATTCTCTGGAATTATGCTACTGTAAGACATCAGTCTGAAAAGCCCAAACCCACAAAGTCAATAATGTTTTCAGAGTGATTTGGTGGCTAAAGAGCCAGAATAGGGATTTCCATCAATAGGGGGTAGAAGTCAGGAAGAACACAATGGTTTTGAGCAAGCATGTGACAGCTAACAGAGTACCTCAGCAAACCACAGATTGCATTGCAAAACACTGCAATTGGTGCAGCTTTGGAAATATTCCAGAGCAACCAAAACGATGGTATGCTTCTTGCAGTGTCAGCTGACTTGACAGGCACTGCTCAAACACAATCTCTGAGTAATTTTCTTTTGCCACAGAGACCACCGGAGGGTAAGAATGTGATTTACATTCAGTGGCCTGAAAGGTCGCAGCAATGATGGTACTGCAGATTACTTGCAGATATGACAGGACCATCAATTGCTTGAAACTATAAAATTGCATGTGTCTGTATGTATACGTATACAAATATATTTCTGTGAGAAGGAAGCTAAGTAACTGCTAAATAACCTTCTGTGCCAAAACCAACAGACAACTGGATTTTTGCAAGTCATTAAGATGACTTTAGATGGCTTTGTTTTATTAAAGCACTAACTAGCAGTAGGCTAGAGCTATGCAAACATACAAGGTTAAAACTAGACGACCAACACAATAGATACCATAGCCTGTAGTACTCTGCAAGTATTCTGCATCTGTGAGTATCCCTAGTGTCAGACCTGACTTTTATCTTTACAAGCCAGTAACTGTGTAACAAGTTGTTATGATTCAAAGTAAGGAATTATACATTCAAAATAACAGGCTCTGATGAAGTTATAATCTTATCGGTGATAAAGTGACACTGTGATAAAATAATCATAAAAACTCTTATTGTGTTGAATGACAGGTGAAACTGGCGCCTGTACTTGCATGTGAAAACTGGAAAGAAAGCAATGTTTGGGAGTAAAGAAACAAATTAAGTTATTGCATAGGGAACAGAGTAAGAGTTCTGACTTCAAGGAAAACGTAACAGCCTGAGTGGCAATGAGTTTAAGACAGCACTGGTACCAAGGCTGTGTAGGTTCACAATGGAAGGAGAAAGGCTTTTTGCATTAATATATTGAAGTCCTGCCTGAAAGGCAGGAGAAAATGAGGAGAGCCAAACACGCTATTAAGATAAGCTCTTAGATTGGTTATAATTCCTATGTGACCCCAGCTGTTTTTGTGGGAATGACAGTTTGACTCATCAGTGAATTACCCAGCATGCAGTTACAGTCCTGGACCAATTTCTCATCCCCCTTTAACTTCTCTAATCACTCTAAAAGTGTGAAGGACATGCAGCATTTTAATTAGCTCCCCGCAGACTCTTCCCAGAAAACAGTACAGCTGAGAAGATTACCAACTGCATGGGTTTTCTGGGGTTTTGAAAGTTCTCAGGTAATTATGAGACACTTCCAATAGGCAGTAGATATTTACACATCTTTCTGAGTTGATTCTCTGAATGTTATGGCTATTTCCATCACTGACATACAAAGTCTACAGATGAATGACTTAACTGGGAATGCTGGAATGTAATAAGTCAGGAAGGAGGAAAAAGAATGGCCAAACAATGCACAGAATTACTGAGAAGGTATTTAGAGTTTAGTGCAAAAAAATCTCTGAAACCATTCATTCCGAGCATGGCATGGCTGCAGTAAAGGAAAAAGCAACAAGGACACAGAGATGCATCAACAAAGGCCTGGAATACAAATCATAGGAAGCAAGATTATTTCTGTGATAACTACTTCACTGCTGGAATTCTGTCCAATTTTAACCAGCACACAGGTTAGTTTTACTGCAGAGAAGGTGCAACGTTAAGTGGTTCAGGGTTCTTAAGATTTGTTGTCCAGACAGGCCAATGTGACTGAATTTATACTTGCTAGGAAAGAGATCCGTTTGAAGTGACTGAACAGAATTATTTCATTTCATATTAGGAACATTTTAAATACAGCACAGAAAGAACCTGTTTATTAGCAATTAAAACAAATAAACAAACAAACAAAAAACCATAAGCAAAACAAAACTATAGGCATCATTTCACATTTGGAAAGAACAAGCCAGTACCTGCTATCAGTGACAGCTATAAAACTCTCATCAACTTCAATGAAAGC
The DNA here is from genome assembly GCA_028571105.1 of Tragopan temminckii. Lineage (NCBI taxonomy): Eukaryota > Metazoa > Chordata > Aves > Galliformes > Phasianidae > Tragopan > Tragopan temminckii. The sequence goes on from JAOWBP010004006.1 coordinate 16,270,152, forward strand.
CACAAGTGTGCATCTAATTGAGGAATCCGAATCACAAAATGTACAGAAAACTCATTTCGCTTAGAGAGTAATGAATATGCCATATCATGATGTCAAGTAATATTACTGCCACACTCTCAATGAATTTATGAAAGATTGATATTTGATATTTTTATTAGTAGACAGTAGATTGAAAGAGAGCAACAAAACAAAGTATTAGAAAAGGTAAAAGAAAGCAGAATTAATGGGCAAAATGGCTTTTTTATGTCCATAAATTGCTAAGTGTATTTCTAATTAATTTCTCCATTCAGACGGGCAGAAATAAAGAACAGAGGCTTTTGAATGTGCCGTGAACTCAGGAGAGACTCTGTAGACTTGGACAAATAATAGTATAAAATGGTTTATGAAACCAGAGGGTTTATGGTCTATAAATAACTTCTGTGTATTTTTATTCCTTCCACGTACAATATTACTGAGGAATGGATGATAGCTTTTCACTGCTGCCTGGTTGACTTCTTTCACATACACACCCAAGGTAATGACGATATTGATCCCGAAGAGACATTTTTTGAGGCAGATAAAAAAGCCACACAACTGAACTAATAGAAAGAGCCTCACAACTTTGTGGTAAAGCTGTGGTCTTTTAAGTGAATAGCAATTGGCTGTGCAGTTTAAAACCTACATCCTAGGATCTTCAGGGGTCCGGGATGCGGGAAAGAAAAAAGAAGAAGAAGACATCTAAGAGATGACTCAGGGCAGTTAGTGCCTTTAATGGCCCTTCAGATAGCTATCACGCAAATTTTTAGGCATCCAAATATTATTTGTATCCAAAAATACGTGACACATGTGCTCATCAGTGCAAACAGGAGATTTGCTGAGAAAATGCTTCTGATCTTTAGGACTTACAACATGCTCTTTTTTGGTTAAATGAGCAATTCAAAACATGCCTAATTCCTAAAACCCATATATGTGACACAGCCTGGGTTTCCATGACTACTGTTCTGAAAACCATATTAATTATTCAAGAGGTCCATGCCATTCTCCCTGCGTTCCATAAGGAATGCTGGGAAGCACTGTCTGCCTTTATAGAGCAACAGAGATATTTATAAGGGCTGCATCACTGGCTCTAAATACCACAGATATTTTTTTACAGCACTATGACATCTGCATGATTGGTCTCATAAATATTATTTAAACACTCTAACACATCAGGGAATAATAGTAATCACAATATTAACAAAACAAAACAAAACACAAAAACACAGAAAAACTCTCCTCCTTCTTCTATATTTCCACAATATTCAAAAAGGTGTTTTGATTCTAGTCTCTGTTTGTCATCCTGATATGATCGTGTTTTAAACAAAGCCAACAAGCTTGCATGCAGTTAGGATTAATTGCCTGTGTTTTCTTAAAGGGTATTGTTTCAAATTCTGAAACTCACATTAAACCAAATTTCTCACATCAGCTGTGAAAAAGTCAGGAATGCAAGCATTCAGGCAATACATCCCTCTGCCAGTGTCCTGCCACAGCCAAACTATCAGCACCACGCAGGTGCATTACAGGGCCCATTACTCAAATGCAGAGAGGAAAGGAAAGTGGGACAGATTCTGCCTCAGTGGGAGCAAGACAACAGAGTTACCCCAGATTTATACCTGTGTGACTGAGAGCATAATCTGGCCCAGCATCAATCTCCCCGACAAAGAGTCACTCGGGATCTCTGATTGGCATACATGTAATACTCAGGCATCCCTTATGAAAAAAAATTTATAGCACATAAGAGAAAATGATAGCTTTCCTGCAGAATTTTCTAAGTCAAACTACTATACAAAATTCCACTGCTGAGATATATTCTAGATCTCAATTAAATGCTCTATAAGCCTTCCATGTCTTATCTGCAAAAATAACGTTCTCTATTAATTTCTACAGGTTTAGGGAACATTTTTCCATATTAAGAAAAAAAAACAAACATTTTTTTCTTTCCAGAATCTTGGAGTTTTAACCCTGTTATCTCCTATACAATATCTGAGTATGCTGCTGACTGTTTATGTAAAATGGGGACTTAAATGCGGATGGTAAGGTAAATTTGAAGTTCCACACTGCACAGAGACTGCCTTCTTTTAGTCCTGTCATCACCTAACAATGCCAAAATGAACAACAGGGAAAACAGAGCTCCAGAGTCAACACCCACTGAAGTCAAAACATGATGAGCAGATCCCAGATAGATGCTCCCTTATGTATCATCAAATACACATCAGTAAACAAGCCAGGCAATGCATTAATATTTTTAGGTCTCAGAATTACTGGGACATGCTGTGAACCCATGCTTCCCTCCCCCAGTGCATTATCTCCTTCTGATGCCATCACACTCATTCTGCACGTTTCTAGCTTCTCTGCATCCTAACATGGATCAGTGTAACAGCAGAGCAGGAACAGGACCGAGGACTGGGATAGTGGTTTTGTTTGAGAATCTGCCACATCGCACATCACCTACTTGCCTTCTCTCAACACCTGCCTCCTCTCCTAACTTGTTCTAGGTGGAAAAACTCTCTCCATCTGGCTACGTACAGTGCCTATAGCCAGCCTCATCTTCCCTCAGTTTGCTGGAATGTCAAGACATTGCTATAAAATTGCTAATATGGCATAGAATAATAATTTCCAGTTGTCTACTCGCAGGATTTTCTTTTTCCTCTTTCTGCCAAACATTTCCCTAACAGGGCGCTATCATTACTATTATTATTTACTATTCAGATTGTAGCTCTAGTGCCCACAATGTGCATTCTTTATTACTCCCAAGGTCTCACTTGCCATACAAAGTGATCCATCCAAATACAGATAAAAAGTAATTTCCTCAAGAGCAAGGTGTGAACTGAGCATACCTAATTGTGCACTGTTATATCAACTGCATAATGTTGCAATAAAATTCCAAAACAATGTGATTAAAAATTATATCAAACGAGGATACCAAGGTGCCATAGCCAGTCAAAGCACATTTATCTAATCTAAATTATATGTTAAGCAAATGAAATAAACATGCAATTTACTAATTAAAGTGCACTCTCATTTATCCTGTAACCACCATAAATTATACTACAACATTTAATTTTTTGATTGTTTAGCAAGGTTTATGACTGCTCTACAAAATTAAACACAGGAAGAAGGGAGGGGGGGTTGGATTAGTAGGAATGCACTACTTTTCTTCTCCCATTTCATTTTAGATTAATTCCTTTTAGTAGGTTTTTGTTTTGAGGGCTTTTTGTGTGTGCGCGCGTGTATTCTTTTCTTTTTCAAATAATCATTCCTTTTTATAACAGCATCTTAATTTCATTGTGAATCTCTTCTACTTCCAAAGCATTTCTTCCACCCTGACTTTTGAGTTCATTTGGCAGCTATAAATTTATTCATTTATTTTTGCATATTTTCTGCAGTGGTGCAGCCTGATCATTTTGTTTACCCTGTTTCAGTTCCTGTAATAAAGATTCCATGCTTAAAGCCCTCACACAAGTCAGTGTCAATGGCTTTCCACATGATACAACGATTTTCTGCCCTTTAATCCAAAAGAGACTGCTCAAGTTACAAATATCATGTGACTGGCTTCTGGTTGAAGCTCTGAGTCTTTCTTCATCTGGAGTCAAATGCTGAAAGCACTCCTGGATTCCACTCACAGGGAACCGTGAACAGCTGGGGTTTGTTTTCTGTTAAAATACAAGAGAAGACTCAGGATTTCACTGTGCCTATCTACCAGGTCAGCTGTGTTTTGGACTTCCCAGAAACGTTTTATCCCAAAGCATGTGTTATAGCAAGAGAAATGGGCAGGGGTTGAGAAATCTGAAAGTTACTGCTAAAGTCCTCACTCAGGTGACTGCTTTGAAGATTCTCTGAAACTTTGCTCAATATTCACATTCAGTATCTGAAAATTAACATGTCCCAAAGCCATCCATCTATGTGATTTGACAAGCTACCTGTAACTAACGTGCTCTTACAAGTTCCCATGAGAGCAAGAGGCCACAGGGCAACTTTTGTAGGCTGGCCAATATTATCTCTACCAATAAAACAGAAATGAATGCCTTGAAGAATTAAGATTGGAGCTGCTGCACTCAAGAGCTACCGACAAACTCTCCAAACCACCACATGCCACTGACATACTATAAACCCTCTATAAACCCAAGGTGAGTCATGGATTTGTGGGTAGCAGCACTTCTGAGTTGGAAGTCTGCAGTGTCTGCTGCGTTCTGCATTCCAAACAAAGGGGCAGCTGCCAAGAGAATGCAAGAGTTTTCACAGCCTTAATCATCTTTACAGGTGCTTAAAGGCTTTCAGCTGAAGCCTACAATCACTCCAGAAACCCCATAGTGACTGTATCCAAACAAGAAACAGAAAGAGTCACTTTTGCAGCTTCTTTAAGAGGACAAAGTGCTTTGTTGGAAATGCACGTTTATGTTTTAATATCAGTAAATTTGTTCAAAACTGAGAATTTTTGTAGGGCTCTTTTGTCTAGAATATTCTAGAACTGAATGCTAGAAATGAATGTATATGCTAGCAGAAAGTCAATGGTAAGCACTTTGCACACAGTGGGGTTTCTTACAACAAAACAACTGAGGAACACTTCCACCCAACCTTTTACTTGCAGTTCAGAAAATGGTATTTTTTCATGCACATCTTCTCTGTGGCAGATGAGATCAGTACTTTTGCACTTGGTTGGTTATGGATGCCTCTTTAATTGGCATTACTTAGCTACGAGGATCAGTAAGTCAGCTGCTTTATTCACAGGGCTGCTCAACTTACAGTTTTGCTACAAAACTATTTTCTTTAGAAATACTCCTGGATTCCTGTTTTCAGTGAAAACTGTTTTTCACTAAAACAAGGAAATAGTTTTGCTATCTAATCTGCCTCCTGAAGCCTTGCCTAAAGACAGCTCCTGCTTCATTGGTGATTTATGTTTTGGAAAATGGGGGAGAAATACATTTCTTTCTTAGGTCCTTTTTCTTATTTTTCCTGCTGACTGGCATTTAATAATATTGCTTCTACACTGCACAGAAAGAGTCCACTGAAAACAAAACGCTGCCATTTGATAAATAAATAAATAAATAAAGCAATTTCTTCTTACACATGTACAGTGAGCTGTTGGGTAGGAAATACCCATTATACCCAGTCTGCGGTGGGGACACCATCTCTCAAACCTCTGCTTATGTCATATGATGAAAAACAATTTTAGGTACTGAGACAGAAACGGCCCCTGAAACCCCACGGGATTTAAGATGTATCATATTTTCTGCTCTCTGAATTATGTCTAAATCTGCTTTGATTTTTAGGACTGGAATGAGATCTTGGACTTAAGAGTTGATGCCAACAGCTTGTGGAGCCAATGCCCATCAAAAAATGTGGTGGCTTTAAAGTGAATGGTCTGTGCTAAAAAGTATTGTTAAACTAAACACTTTAATGCAGGGATAAGGTGTGCTAATTATGAGGAAACAGTAACCGCCTAATTCAGGGGTTACAAAATGGACTGACTTACTGTTAGACTCAGTAGCATTTGATGCAGTTGTTTAACCAAACTTAGCACATTTCCATATGACCTTCTGCAATCCCTCCTCCCCTCCTGACCGCCTCAGAAAAAAAAAAAATCGATAGTGCTTTGTTGTAGGGTTATGAGAAATTCCAGAAGTGCAAGATAAGCTACTCTCTCAGTTCAACCATAATAGCCAATGGAGCTCAAGGGAACGCACAACGACGAAGGCTGTGGCTCACTATTTCTGGTTTGTTATGACTTGAGGATATTTTGATGCTGGAAAAAAAAAAATAGTTGCCAGCATTTCCAATTTTTTTCTCCTGCAAGATACTTGCATACCATTTCCTGGAAAACCTTCCTACGAGGCCTGAACTGTTGGACAAATGGAAACCGCAAGTTCTCCTCCCGACATTTAACAGTGAAGTTATTTTTAAAATAAAACAACTGCAGAATGTATTTCTTTCATTTAGTTCCAAAATTATTTAGAAGAGCTCACTTTATTGTACAAAAAATGTCACAGTACAATTCACAAATCTTATTTGTACAGTGGGATTCATTTCTGTTTTGCCATTGTAAATCCAAAGTAACACCACTGGGCTGAATTATATTACACCAGATTTTCAGAAAATAAAGGAGACTGCAGCTCAACCTATTGACCTCTGCAGGATATTTTTGCCTAAGTGATTACTGCAAGATAAAGCCTTCTAACACAAGGTGGAGTGAAACTGAATTTTAAAAGAAAAATGGGCAAAAGGAAATACAAGGCAATTATCTGATTACTAATAGGAAGAGGTACAGAGCCACAATGTATAATGTTTAAGGGATTATCCAGCTTTGAACAATGCTTGCTTAACAGCTGCTACCGAACTGTGGTTTGTGTACTCGGCAGAGTGTTTCATTAATGATAATCTACAGTGTTTACAGCCCATAGGCTTCTAAATATGTTAAGAACCTTTTTTATTTTTATTTTATAATCCTTTTCCCTTATGTTTTATGTTTTTCTTTATATTTCTGAGATCTGAGGAGGTTTATGTTTCAAAATGATTCATTCTGCACTGACAACTGCAGAGCAAGATTGCAGTAAATGTTCCCTTGTTATCAAGACTATGTATTTATAAACAGAAAGGAATACCATCTAAATTCATACCAGTGGTTGGATTGCCACCAGCTAATACATTCAGATGCCAATATACAGTGCTCTATTGTTTACATGCAAAAGAAAATGTCAAACAGAGGTGTCTTTGCCAGTTACTAGATATTCCTCAGTCACTTCTTGGGTCTGTCTGGTTGCAGCAAATTGAAGCTGCATTATTTTTGACATCGCATTTGACCTGAACTTCATTTAGAGGTATCCTGCAATTATTTCAAAGGGATAGTACTGATTAAAACTCAGATATATTTTGGAATTTAGCTTTCAAATGCTTGCCTGACCCGCTCTTTATGGCGATGCTTAGGTGATGTTAGGAAAACTGAATGTCACTGAGATTCTAATTCCATTGTGGAGGGGATTACATATCACATAGAAGACTAGGAAGAGGACCATGATCCAAAAGCCAAGTCACTGAATCCTGGCTCTAATTGTTTTGACACGCGCGATCTCAGTGGCCATGATTCTGTCACGACAAAACCAAAGCAGATTATTGCTTCAAAGCAATTAATGTAGTTAATTTTGACAAAAACAGCACACTTCTCTGCCAGTATTTTCCAATTCTTTCACCTTCTCCCACTTCCCAAGTCCCAGCTGAAGCTGGGCCACGCAGCGGCGTGCCGGACTGCAGCAGTCAGAGGAGCCTTTTGCCGCAGCAGCGCGGCCCAGCAGTGCTCAGCGATGTGTCGCCTCGTTCCAGCTGCTATCGGAGTGGCACGAGCACTTCTTGAGCCGCTAGAGGGTTGGTTTTTTACACAAGCCCTCCACTGCGCTGAGCTGCTGAGCTAGCCTCACTAAAATGTACACTTGAAAGAAATCCTCTCCCTTCCCGATCACTATTGGTTACTATAGAAACAAGAAAGAATCTCTGTTCCTCTCTAAATTTTTCCCCTAATGCTTTTTGCAACGCTGTATGAAACCAATTCATTTTTTTATTTTTAAGACTCCACAGTTTTCCATTCATAATCTCATTTATCCAATTAAAGAATAGACTATATATATATATATACATTTTTTTTTTTAATAGGCATGAGGTTTAAATTAAAGTAACACAATCCTGTGCATTAACTATCTGTGGTCAGCCCATCTCTCCTGGGCCATTTTATGGCTCAAGCTTTTCAAAGTAAATAGTTTAAAACAACGGTATATCACAAGAGTTAAAAGGGGTCAAGAGGATATTTACTTAACCACTAGTTGACTTTTTAACTTGGAAATATTTCTTCAGTTACTGTATTTAAATGAAATCCATCTCCCCAGTGTCCCCATAAATTACTAAAACTCCAGGGTTCCCATCCACACTGTGCGTCATAACCCCAGTGCATGCAGCTCTTTATGCTTTAGGAAACTGTGATGTTTGCTTGCTTTGTTATTGTGCCCTTCTCTGGAGACTGCATTTGCACAGGAATTGCCGAGGCCTGTAAATATTGTATCTGCCTTGTTGTAAACGCTAGGCAAACATGTTTGCACTCAGTCGTATTAGAAAAAAAAAAAAAAACACTCAAGAGCTGTTGAGCCAGGAAAAAATTCTCTAACAGAGGTTTGACTTAAAAGAATAAAAATATTTGAGGAGAAAATCTTTACGCCAAAAAGACTAACAAAAGCTATGCTAGCCAGAAACCAAAACAGCAACGCAAACAAATGTTATTTGGGGTCTACTGCATCCTGCATCCTCCTATCAGAAGAAAAAGAAGAAATAATCATTTTTCACACTGTAATGATGCAATATAACACTTCTTTTATCAAAACAATAATGGACACTCCTTTTCAGTGCACATAAATAACTTTCTTTTACAGCCATGTCATATTTATTCTCACACGTTGACTTCGAAAGCTTAATATTCATGCACACTACAAATCATTTACTGCAGGTAGTGAGGCAAACTCCGCAGAATAGAGGTTGGCTATATTTTGCAATTGCAGATGGGACTAAATTCAATCCTGATGTCATTAATGCAGCGAAGTGGCAGCCAGGCCAGTTCTGTCCTGCAAATCTGAAGGAAGCATTCGGTACAAGCATCCATTTGCTACTGCTAATTACCACATATGCACCATCAGTCAGCAAAGATGACAATAAGGCAATCACGGAGCTGCAACCTTTAAAGTGTTCTTTGTTTTCCTTTGTTGTTGTTGTTGTTGTTGTTGTT
>JAOWBP010004006.1:16295406-16307111 GCA_028571105.1 Tragopan temminckii
TCAAGTACTGGAAGGCCACAATGAGGTCTCCCCAGAGCCTTCTCTTCTCCAAGCTAAACAATCCCAGTTCCCTCAACTTGTCCTCATAGAAGAGGTGCTCCAGCCCTCTGATCATCTTAGTGGCCCTCCTCTGGACTCGTTCCAAGAGCTCTGTGTCTTTCTTGTACTGGGGCCCCCAGCCCTGGACGCAGCGCTGCAGATGGGGCCTCACAGGAGCCGAGTAGAGGGGGACAATCAGCTCCCTGTCCCTGCTGGCCACCCCTTTTTTAATGCAGCCCAGAACACAGTTGGGCTGCAAGTGCATGTTAAACATATTCAAGAATCAATAGCATATGGTAGTAGAAATCATATATATTTTTTCAGATATTTTTAGTATCTGATTGCATGGAAGTTATGTTTTTTTCAGCATCGAAAAGGATAAAACCGCACAGATGCAGGCTGCTGCCCAGGATATACAGCCTTCAGTCAGCACTAGCTCTAATAAATAAAATCCAAACCCTAACTCCTGAAAGTAACTTGAAGCTCTTTATGGTTGCCTACGCTTACAAAGGGTACATGGCAGTGCTTTACAAATTATTTTAATTATTTAAGAACAAATTATTTCAACATCTATGTTTAAGAAACAGGCAAAAGTAAATAGGTGCCTGGATGTTTACAAATAGCAGAACTAATTGCCAGCTTCGCTTATGGATTTAAGTGTCACAGCTTGCAGCTCGGTGAAATACAACCCAGTGAGTTTACACATCTGGGGATATAACAATGGGAAATGATTCCAAGGAAGCGTGCAAAGGAAAGCAGAATGTATTAACTGAAATATGTTTAGACTGGCAGCATTAATGGGCAACATCAATGGGGATTGAGGTTTACACCTATGGTGATCGACCCCTCTCAGACATCTTTGCAAATCCAAACAAAAACAGATCCACCAGCCTGGAAAACTACTGAATCTGTGTTTCCCTGCTTCTTCCTGCCTCTGCTCCCAAAACCTTTTATTTGCACTCCCTGTTATTTTACAAATGGGCACCCGAACAGCAACCACAGACAAACTTAAAATCAGTATCTGCCTGCTTCTCAAGCTCCTGCACTGCATGTGCACCAAATCATTTCTGCTACCATGACTGAGGGAGGTGAAACTTCAGGAAACCTCTTGGAGGCTGTTCTTGCTTATTGTGTTTTAATAGAACAGAGAGGCTGCTCCCTCTGCTTCCTGCTGCCACAAAAGCAGAGGGAACGTTCCTGCCCCTGGGCCAGAATCACCAGATTGTCCTAGGGGCCCACTGGGAGATGGACAATGACAGATAGGAGATCAGCAGCGCTCCCACAGACAGCTTTGCTTGTCTTACGTGTGCTAATTTAGGGTGAACACACCCATTTGTCTGGCCTCCTTTGCATACTTAATTTATGCTATTTCTGCTGCTCTCAAGACACAGTGTGAGGGAATGGGAAAAAAAAACTTTGCATTGACCCAGCAGCAATAAAGGTAAAAGTGAATTTTGCCTATTTGCAACAGGAGATCTATTGCTGGTATTTGCTACATCTTTGGGATTTTCAAAGGGGAAATTTTAAAACTTCCTTTGGCATGAGATGAAACTCCGCATTTTTAAACTGTTGTCTCTTAAATGAGGGAATGACTTAAAGTTTCTTTTAAAATGGGAAACGACATTTCTCTGCCATTATTAAAGTCTGTTTTAGATTGTTTTACTTCACAATTTTTAAATGCACACTGCCACAGTATTTCATAGCAGTGTATTTACATCTACCTTCCTAAAACACAGTGTATTGTGTTGCAATTAAAGGCCCACAAACTCAATCTGATATTTCTTCACTAATTTATTCCCAAACCAATACGCATTTTAGTGTTCTAAACCATCACTAATTAACACATGGAAATATTTTAAGATGGATTTTGATTAATTCCATTTAACAGTCTAACCAGTGCTAAAACATATGTGGTGTGTCATTTCTTTCTTTTGAGGAAGGCGTTGGCATTAAATCTTTCAATCTTCCTGAGCACCAAATGCTAATTTCAGGAAGATTAAATAACAGACTGCAGCTACAGTTTCCTTTCTTTACTTCCCAGAAAGTGAAATGAACATATTTATGTGGGAGGAATTTTTGCTGCACAAGCCAAAATAAAAAATCTTTCCCCCCCCCCCCCAACATTGCTAATACACTAGCAATCACTTGCCAATTAAATAACTTTAACCCATATCTGCAGTTCATGGAAAGATGCCAAATTATACGTTCAAATTTCTTTCACTCTTTTTTTTTTTTTTTCTAATTAAAATGTTCCCATATGATGTTTTCACTTGCAGCTCCAAGTTTTTCCATACTTGAATCAGAGACAAGTAGCTTACAGTGTGGTGACTCTGGCCATAAAGTCAGAAATGCTCGTATATGGCCCTCCTCTGATTTTCACACTTCGAAGTTATGCTGTAAACATGGTTCACATGCTATTGTTTTAATGGTTTCAAGTCTAGTATAATTCTGCATGTCAATGCACTTAGCATACAAAATACACAGAGGTATGCATGCGGGTATCTTATGCATATAAAAGTAGAAGAACATAGAGTAGGAGGCTGCTGCCTTCTGGATCATGAGCTAATTGCTTGCATATTGCATACAGCTTTTCACAAGATGTACTTCAATGAACTTAAGAGCAGCTAAGCACTTTTGCTCTTAGGATTCCCACAGAAAGCCAACCACACCTCAGAACTGTAGTTCCTCTTCCCCTCATGGTGAGTCCAGTATCCATGTCCTTGCTTCCACCATCCATCTCTGCTTCCTTCTGAAGCTGAAGCAAAAGCTCACTCTACACTAAGTTCTTGCTTGTAGTTCTTTCAAGCCTACCACTTCTCTGTTGTCTGGTAAAATATTTTTCCTCATCTTTCTCTACTCTTCTTTTTACTTTTTGCAATATTCTTTGTAAGTCGTTACTCAGCTCAACAATATGTGGTGCTATTCCTCCTCCATTATCTTTCAGTAGCTATATGTCTGTCTCAGATGCTATACCACATCATCTGTAACACTGGTTTCTGTTTGGCTTCCTATTACCTCTATAAAATCTAATCACACTTTTTGCACCATTTGGCTGCCTAGATTCTTGACATTTGCACAAGAGCATTCCAGCTGTTTCTTACCAGTCAAGGCTTACCAGATGAAGCAAAGTCCAATTTTCTACTTGACTACCATTTTCATCATGATTAGAGATTTGTCTCAGTCTGTATTTGTGCCCACTGATTTTCTTGTATTTCCTTTATGTCTCTTTTTATATATTTAACAAGTATGCACTGGATGTAATGTTTTCATCATATTCACTTAGTGAGTGATCCTGGGAGAAATTGTAGCTGTTAGCAAGAAATTCCTTGTTCAAGGAAAAGAGGCTGTTCAGAGACACCCCATTTTCAGTCCTAGTGAAGATTCATGACAGCAGCAGACTGACTTGCCAGAGCTTAAAAATAAACAACAACCAAAAAGTGACTTCTGTGTTCTCAGACTGCTTAAAACATTAACTCCTGTGCTCTCCATAAAGAAAGGAATGGAAGAATCTGTGAAAAAAAACCCAAAAACTCTAAAAGTTATGATTGGCAAGAGCGATGAATATGTACGCAGGCTCTTTCCACTAGCTGTGTGTTACTTTAAAGGTTTGAGTCAGATAAAATAATATTTAACTTAGCTCATGGTAAAGTTTACAAATGGCCATTTATTCTAGCACAGAAAGCCAAACGTCGGTACACAAAAATTTGCCAATCCTGTTTGCCATGAAAACATGTGCTGTTCTACTGAGGGCTGATCACAGCTGGAGTGAAAACATACATCTAAAAACTCAAATTCCTTTTGTTACATGAACGTTTTTTGTTTTACAGTTTGCAGAGACAATATAGTTACAAAAGCACGTCGTGTTGCACAGAAGTATTAACAAATATGTGCAAAGGCTCCAACTTTGTTACGCCTGCAGGACTGGTCTAAACTACACTTAGTTGGTTGACAGCTACACAGAGTGTCATGTATTTACAATGCAGATAGATGAAAATAAAAGGCTGAAAAATAAGCTCTATCAACTTCAGGTCATTATTCAGAAAGTGCATTGACAGTTCACATAAAGAAAATATCACAATACTTGACGATGTTTCTGTATGGTTTGATATGTTTTCTGTAAATTAATTGGAGGAAGTAGAAAAGAGGCTTTTTAAAACCAAAATCTGAAAAATACTCTTGTAAAGGTGGAAAGTAAATATCAGAATTCCTTTTTTTTTTTTTTTTTTTTTTTTTTTTTAAGTCAGGTACACCAAAATACTGAGGACACACACAGGGGGAAGAGAAGAACATTGATTGTTTAAAGATTTCTGACTTCTGATAAATTAAGAAACTCAATAAATTAAACTGGCTTTGAGTTTGAGAAGTACCAACAAAGTGACACACCAAATCTATTAGCGGAGCTGTGAATACACCCTGCAAACACCTCAAGTCGTTAAATTATGCCTCTTCATCTTTGCTCAAGCAAAACCAATTCTACTGCTGCTCTCACCAAAGTCTTTAAGGTCATTTTATTTTGTAAGATTTCATTTCAAACCATTTGAATACTAGTTTTAATTAAATTGGACCAATAATGAGCCGCTTATAAGCAGCTGCATTGGCATTGGGGAATATCAAAAATTGAAAAAAAAAAAAAAACAATTTTATAACCTTTCCTTCCCTGAACCAAATGTACACAGTCAGTTCTGTTAACCATACCTAATTTTAAGAGCCCTGTTCTGAAGGTCTGAGATAAAGTGCAAAGTTTCCATTGGTCACGAAGGTTAAAAATCAGGCCCTAAATACGCATAATTATTTTTTTATATTTGATTTAAAATTAGCAAGTTGTCCTCGCACTATTCCTGCAAAACAGATTTCCCAGCAATTGTCCAAACAATCAGACAGTAGCCTTCAAGAGGCCACAATAAGAGGTCTTCAGTCGAGTGGTGTCATATGGTCTTCATTTAGAAGTATCACAAGAACATTACTTCTCACAGTATTTACAAATGAAAACCATATGTTCCTAACCTGTAATACTGCAAGAAATACTGCTCTTTGGGTTTGTTTTTGGCCTCAGACTTTTGAAATATGAACCAAGTAAAGGAATTTCAGCTTAATGTTTGATTCAGTCCATTCTTCAGAGCTAAAAGACTGGTGAATGGATAAAGCTCATATTTGAAAGAAGCAATTTGCCCACAAGCATGGTAATGAACTGTAGTTGGCAACCAGAGAAGCATGTATATCAGAAGGGTGTGGGGATAGTTAATTAAAGACATCTACTTTCCATTTAATTAAAGAAAAAAGAAAAAAAAGAAAAAAAAAAGGATATTAAACTGGCTCTGATTCCTATAAAGAGTTTTATAAGGAATATATGGGTCCCTTGCATTTAGTATTTAGGCTCAATCTATATGGTTATCTACCTGTCAATTTTTCCTCCTCTTTAATGCAGAAAAAGAGAAGTCTTTTTTACAGCCAGCTCAGAAAATACTAAGCTAATCAATACATGCAGCGATAACAGAATGATTTGAAACATGTAACTGAAGCTTATCACTTTGCAGTATATTGAGCCCATCAAAACATTTTCCTAGAAGTAAAGTGAAAACAAAGGTTTTTCACTTTTTATTATGTAAGTAGTTGGTGACACAGGTGTAGGCCTTTTGCATTTGTTCCTAGCTTTGTATTTTTGGGAACATTTTGTAATCCTGCATTTGTTACTCTGTAGGAATGTGAATCCAATTGCTCAGTGAGATTTAAAAACTCTGCCTTGAGAATCAAACATTCTCTCAGTTACCCTTGATTTCCTGTCCCTAAACATTTATTGGAAATCTATGCATTGTTCTGGAGAACCATGCACAAGATTTTTCACATCTGCTATTCCCACAGTCCGTAAAACTCCTTACTCCATACTCTCAGTAATTTGTGTTTCGAGCGCAAGCTGAAAAGTACAGGCTTTCCTTTCAGCTGTTTCCTACTGAGTTAGTTGATTTGAAATAGTTTGTAAGCACTGGATTCCTAGAGGTTAAAATATACATACATGTATCAAGATTCTGGATTCTAAGATAGCAGAGAGATTATCAAAAGTTAGCATGGCCCCTAACCTCTGCCTTTTTGAAGAAATGCATGTAGGATTTAGCTATGCAATTTTCCTTGACTGGTAAGTTACAATTGTCCACCATACAGTGGGTAGAATTCTACATAATACAAAAACCATTTGTGGATAACCCACGTTTGCTACAATTTACCAAACATTCAATGCAAGCTCAGAAGTAACATTTGTACGCGTACAATGCATAGAATAATAAGAAAAGAACATGAAATAATGTTTATGGCTGGGTGCATAAGTGCTGCTGCCACTACATCTTGACCCAGTCTGGTAAGTCTGTGGGAACTTACCAGGAATCTTTACAAGCTCAGAAGTCACTAAACCACAATCCACTGCATCGTGGAGACATGCCAGCAGTGAGGCATTAACAACTGCATCCATTCTAAAGGAGCTGAAAGATGGATGGGTATATCTGAGGGCAGAATTGGGCCCAGTGAATGAGAAAAGATTCTTAGAGCAACACCTTGAGTGACACAAATTATGTTACAAAATTGATCACTTCCTTACATATGGCAGAAGGCTTCCAGGGCACTCAACATCCTATTCCATTAAGCTGTGATAAATGAGACATCATTTCCACATCACTCTGAATTCATTTTTGAAATGTACTTCTTCAAATATTTGGTTACTTAACTCCCTCCTTAAGATATCAAAAACAGTCTTTTTCTTTCCTATCCGTTACAGATATTAATAGGTATCCTTACTGTAGGACCATCACTTAGGGGTTTTATTTCTCCACATTTTTGAGCACGCAAAATTTTGAGAAAATCACTGAATAACGTTTGGTTTGCAGTCTCAATGTGCGCACTTGGCATCTCAAAGAATGGATGCAGATACAGGAGAGCTACAAAATGATGGAGAAATATCCCCCCGAAAGCAACTCTGCTATGAAGATCACCACCACTATCTGGAACGTTGTTAGGATGGAAACCCATGGAGCAGGAGCAGAATTGTTTCAAGCAGATCAGTACAGCTGGAGGTGGCTGGGGAAGGTTCATAAATTGATAAGCACCACCAAAGGATCATAAGCCTCCATATCAATTGTATAAATATTACAACAGAGCCACTCGCTGCAGTCATTCTGAAAAGGTTATGGGTTTCACAGGTGTGCGCTGTCAGTTCTGATTAAGCTTAAACTAAACCAGTTATCTATAACGTTGGATTGGAAGGAGTTTTATTGCTGAACGCAGGGTAAATCAAATTCAGGATACACATCTGTGGAAAAACACAAAGGGCCGAAGTTCACAGTCCTGACATAGGCAAAAAAAAAAAAAAAAAAAAAAAAAAAAAAAAGCCAACGCTCCAGACTTAGGAGGAGATTTGCTATTCATCAGTCTGCCTATCATTATGCTCTGTATCCGAAAGGAGGGTTATACTTCCCCTGAAAACAGCTTCAGGTTTTCTTTTGCTTTGCAAATCATGGTTCACTTTTTGAAAACAGAGACTATTTTAAGATTATTATCTGCATGAATTTCGAAAGTGCCTATATTTTACCAGTTATTTGATAATAAATGAAATTAATTATACACCTGTACTTTTCATTACACAGGATATACACACTAAAGCATCTGTAGCAATAAACTCACAACTTCATTTTTCATCTCTGTGAGAAAAAGCTTTACAAAAACAACAATTTACACCAGAAATTTCTAGATCTTCACAATAAGACAGTTGGTGAGATCCTAAGCCCAAAAAGCACTGGTAGCAACTCAGCTGATTTCAACAGTGCCAGGATTTCAGTAGAATATTAAAGAAAAAAAATGTACTTTTAATAGCTGATACAAGTTGCAAAAGTCACATTCTATTCCCAAAAATACTCCATATTAATGCTGCACTTGAAAGTACGCCTGTTGACTCACAGTGCTAATAGATGGCAAAAGTGAATAAATGTATTTGCTTTTACAACATCATTATTTCCTTTGCATGCAATTATTTACTTGCCAAACAATGCTAGTGACAAATGGCAACAGGCTATGAAGCCATCTACATCAGCAGATTTTTAACCTAAGGTAAAAATAAACAGAAACATCTGTAATCTTGTACAAAGCTATGTTTATTAACAAATATATTTTCTAATAAAACACCATCTGCAAGCAACCCTTGCCTTCCATTTGATATAAATAGGCCTTTTACTGTTTTCAGATGCAGTTCCCAGAAAATTATTCCAGGCTCTACTGCAAAACACATCAGTCTTTGTTGCTGCCTGGAATGTTAATAAATAACATCGAGTTTTTAAATAGTCAAACAAATTATTGGCTTGAAACAATTATTTCAATAGAAAAAGCTGACCTTTTGCAAAAAGTGTCTTAAGAATGCATCACTCCTCATTCCTACTATAAAAATATTACCAAGCAGGGAAGTATAAGCAGAAAAGAAGAAAATATGAAAGAGCAGCGTTGCAATTCTGTTCCTACGTGTACCATAAACCTACCTTGCAATAGTTAGTGCTTTAGAGAAACTCGGAATAAGAGAAAAAATATACAGACTGTAAATAGTTCAATTTGTATCCTTTTTCTACATCTGTGCTTCGAGTGGGCATGAATATGAACCGATTAAAATGTTCTTCACAGGAGTATTGTACTGACCAGCAATACAAAATTCAGCAACTTAAACTGTTGGTAGCAGAGATGAGGATTGAATCTCAATATTAAGAGCTCTTCAACATGCATAAAAGCTTTAGTGTGACACATTTTCATAAGCATTACTGAGCACTTCAGCCACATTAATTCCATTAAAAGCAATGGGAATTCAGCAAACTCTGCATATAAACTCCTTACTGGTGGGACTGTTCAGCAATACTGAAATTTTGATGATGCCATTTTTCATTAAAGATCTTAAAAAGGTGACATTTATACCAAACTAGCTCCTACCTGAATAAACAAACTAGTGAAAAGTGTGCATGAACTAAGATATCAGAGTTCTCTATTCAGAATTCCAGTTGGTATAAAAGTATTAGACTCAACAGAGATCTAGTTTTTAATATTGATTGGAAACAAATAATGTTAACATTCAAATCTGTGATTTTAAAACTTCAGCTAACGGGGACCGTCACAACAAACTTTATCAGAAGTTAGTCATGCATATTCTAAATAAATAAATAAATAAATAAATAAATAAATAAATAAAAGAAGGAATGTTTTAGAACATAATTCCAGGAAATGGAAACGCATATTTCCAAAGACAAATATTCAGTGCATAAAACACTCAAACAGTATTAGAGAAAAGATATTTTAAATGACTTACTTCACCAACAGGAGGAATATTAAGCTTTGGTACTTTATTCTTTGAACTAGGTGTGTTTACTTTTCCTTCCAACAGTGTTCCAAAGGACTGATTTCCATATCCACTCTCAATTTCTACAGGAGGTTTCAGTTCAGGTGAATCATTGGGTACCTGGTCCTGACCATCCATTGGCCTAACATATGCCGTAGGCTTTTGCTGGACCATGCTGCTTTTACAGTGAAGTCCTGGTGGGAAATTCTGGCTTGAAAGACCATTGTTTGCAGACAACAAAGATGTGGAAGGAAGTGGAGATCCAGGACCATGACCTACAAACTCAAGCTCCGTGGGTGACTTTGAATGACTGTTTTCCTTGTAAGTATGTTCTCCAGCTGCTGACTTTGAATGAGTATGCCGCCTTGAATGCGAAGAGGCTGCCATAGAATTTGCTTCCTCAGTTCCTCCACTTTTATGCTGCTCACTCTGACAGTTATAGAGGTCTTCATACCTGCTCTGTGGCTGGTCATGAGAAGAGCTATGCTTTGTCCGACTTTGCTGACTACTGGATTGGCTTGGCTGGGCACCACTAGAGTTGTGACCACTGCGTGACCAGTCTGTCCTCGACTTCCTGCTGCTCTGGTGACTGTGTAGCAAAACAGAATTAGATGACAGTGACGAAGGTGGAGGCATTGATGCTGATGAGTGGCCACTGATTTGATGAGATGGGATCATCCTGTTTCTTTGTTCTGAGAAAAAGTTCTGTTCATTTTTGTCAATGGGCGTCTGTGGGACAGAATTCTTTGGGATTCCTACAAGATGGCTCTGATTGGAATGGTTAGTTAGCAGATCCTTCATCTCATCATAGTTTCCCAATGTGTTCTGGACACGGTTTGCAAGAGCATCACCTTTATTTGTCTAGAATATAAACATAAATAAATAAAGGAAAAGAGTGAGTAAATTTTTAACTAGGAAGTTACTGCTTGGAATAGTTGTCTTAGAAGATGGCAAATGTTAGCTGTTTAATGGTGTCATGCTGACATTTAATCTAATTTCAATTACATTTTACATAAGTTATGCAAGAAGAATCTATCAATAACTGTGTTCAAAGAATCTCTCGAAACAGGCTTGCATGAGTAACACTTGTATGCTGCTTCCCATTTTCTTATATTTGTTCTCAGTGAAATGTTTAAATTATATCAGTTTATAGATGTTCTGAGGAAAACAGGCTGGTTTTATGTCATAGGAGTTGGTCTTGTACATTTCATATCTTACAAAACATGCAAATGCACAATTACTGACTACTCAGCATTTGAATTGCAATCACACACTTTATTTAAACATGATATTGCAGTATCACCCCCTTGACCCATAGTTCTGCCATAAATAGAAGCCAGGTAGTCTTTAACAGGCACACAGGGGCAAACTCTTCTTATGTAATGCCAATTACTTTTCCATGGAGTGTTCCGTTTGACTCAAGATATCTGATATCTGAGACCAGAAAAGAAAAAGCTTGTAATAACTGAAATGTTATAACAGCTTCAAATAAAACATCAAAACAATTTTTTTTTTTTACAGAAGAATAAAAACAGGGGTCACTGTCATGTTCCTAAGTATAAAGATTCTTCCTATTGATTATGAGCTGGTTGTATTTGTGAATTGTGCTTGGTTTTCTTTTTTAATTCCAGTAATTGTTAAATAAATACTGACTCATCTGTGTCACACCACTATTGTACTTCCCTTTCTAAAGCATAAAATGCTCTTTATTGTTTTTATTTTATTTTTCATTTATACTTGTAAAGAGCAGGACAAATATGCTGGGTGCTATAATTAACTGTGCAACTAATTTCCTCTGTCCACAGAGATCCAATGTACCAGTCTTCTTACTGACCTTTATGTTCTGTTGAAATGACCAGTAGAGAACTAAAACATCCTATTCCCCATGCTTATTACTTAACAGGACTCAAAGGAAAAAAGCAGAGCAAAGGTACAGCTCAAGCAGATGGTTAACTTCTACAGTTTAGAATTAAATTATGTCAGTGCAGTACATGTAAATAGCGTAAAGCAAAACTTCAGGGTATAGCTAACTATGCTTTTATTTACATTTGGTTTTCTATTCAACAGATCAAATAATGTCTCAGTCCAAAGAGGCCTTAATGTTAGGTCATAAAGAATTTGTGGTTGGTTAGAGAGTTCCACTTAATTCCTCAAGCAGGGATCCTACCATGCTGCTGATGAGGTTCAACAAAAGCAAGTGTAGAGTCTTGCATCTGGGGAGGAATAATTGCATGCAGCGGTACAGGTTGGGGGATGAGCTGCTGGAGAGGAGCTCTGCGGAGAGGGACCTGGGTGTCCTGGTGGACGACAGGTT
>JAOWBP010004006.1:16307211-16331738 GCA_028571105.1 Tragopan temminckii
TGAAACTCGATGATCATTGTGGTCCTTTTCAACCCAGCCCATTCTATGATTCTGTGATTCTATAGGCACATATAGGGTAGTAGCTAACAGCACTAAACTCTTACTGGAATCCAAATGTTCTTTTATGCTGCTTGTTACACAATGTATGGGCTAGAGCAGACTACCTCAGGTGTCCAAAAGCTGGGTGGCATTTGGCAATGGTAGTTTGGGTGCTGACAAATCACAGCCCAAACCCTTGTTGGACTGTGCTTCCTAGCTTAGCTGAACAGACTCCTATATGACTTTTACTAGTTTAATTAAAATATTAAAAATCACACAAGGATAGGAACATGACTGTCTGCCTAGTACATAGATACCTCTATCTGTTTATATTCATTTTGATCCTATCAGCATTGTTTGGATGAGGAATTATAGAAATGTGACCTTATGGAAGTACATCCCAGAATTTAAACAATCTACAAGCATAACTGTTAGCTTTACAATTTCTTTTTATTAGAAGGAAAAGTGAATTTAGCAACACTGCCAACATTTCAATTTACTGAAGCTTCACTAATCCCACAGTTCTTCAACACCTGTCAGAAGGGCAATGAAGACTTCCCAGGACTATGTCTATGGAGATGCAGTCATCAAATTATAAGAGAAAGCACAGACATCTGCACAGATGACCTCGGAAGAGACCTTTGTAACAGCTAAACGAAGGAGTTATGTATGGTACTGCTGGTGAATAACTACTTAACCTGATTTAGGGTAATTTTTGGACCGTGGATAACATCTATCTAATGCTTACACATATAATTTCTGTGATCTCGTTGAAACATTTGTAGGTATTTGTGTAGCCATTATAAAGCCCATACGTTCAGTGTTATCTACACCTTTGCATAACGTGCCAGATGATGTAAGCTGCAGGTTTACAGACATCAAGCAGTTTAAAGGGCTATTTCCACAGCTATTAAAAACTGCTCAGAGGTAAAGTAGAAATATATTTAGATTGCTAAAAAAAAGTCTTTCAAAGTTTATATTTTTAAAGTGTTGATTCTGTAACGCTGTGCCACTTCCGACAGATTTTGATTGACAAACAAGGGACTAATAAGCCTTTTACTCAGTAATGCATGGTATGCTTTCAGTCTTATAAGAAAAGCAGAAGACAAACTCAGCTCTGTGAAAACCACAGTCTTTTAAAAGATAATCAGAAAGTTGTATCTTGAACAGTCATCTTTAGCTTTTGTCTTTTGAAAGTCTAAATTGTATTCTGAGGGAACAGATGCCATGTCATGTTTTCACAGTAACGCTTTGAGAAAGTTGATTTTTGCTAGAATCCTACAGCCTTATTTTACTTCAGATCAGAAAACACATATCTGTGCTGCATTATTTCAACTTTACCATTGTGTTTAGAAAAACAGCTTGGAGTGTGTAAAGGTATTTAAAAATGATGTCTTTAAAGATAACTTGCTGCAAAGGAACATAAAGAGCATGGCTGCTGGAAACCCTGCATTCAGTGCCTGAACAAGCTCGTTGGCTGGGCGGATCAGGAAGGCACGTGCCCTTATGGATTCAGCCCTACCTCTGCACAATGCACACACCAGCAGAGGAATCTCATTAACAGCAAAATCTGGGGACGCTGCCATCATTCAGACCAGCAAAGTTCATCCCCTGGCACCTGCTTGTGCTGGTACGCATCCTTTAAGTTGCATATTAAAGGTTTTTCACAGTGAATGAGTATTTCAGAACCAAACAAAACAGGAGAAACAATAACTAAAGTGAGGGCACGAAGCACAAAAAAACACACGCAGCAGCAGGAACAGCAGGCACAGCAGAGGTAGTAACAGATTGACGTTCAGCTCTCTGAGTTATTTAGATTAATGAGCTCCAGAAATGTGGGGTCCCACTGTATCAATATCCATTACATAATGTGCTCCCTCCCCTAGTAAACAGAGGATTCAGGATGCCTGGGGTACAGACAGTCTCTTGCAGAAGATAATGGGCCCAAACTGATTTTAGACACAGGTCCCTTTCCCTGGAGACAGTTCTTAATGATCTCCGATGCTACAAAGGAGTGACAAAAATAAAAAGCAGTCACATTAGCACAGATAGATCTTTGACTATTACCTTGTCTTCTGAAAGTAGTCTGCCATATCTTATTCACAGAATTTGTATTTTTCCCTGTTTGCACTTACACAGCCTTCCTACTAAACCCTATCGTATCATGAATGGAATATATATTTCTTCTTTTATGGGCACACCACACCATTTGAAATAAAAGAAGCCAATGCTTCTTACAGACATACCTAGTTTTCTTTCCTAATATGTAATTGTACTACAAGTGTTTATATCAAATTATATTACTAGAAATTTCTACCATAACTAAAGCATTGTTACAATGGATGCGGATGTTTTCTAAACATGGGCTCCGATCTGATATTTACTCCTGCAGGAAACTCTAAAATGGCTTTGCTTCTTATTCTCACTTGTTTCCACTCAAATAGGGTGAGGATCTGTCTCCCCCAAAATTAGCATTTTGTCAGTCGTTCTGTCAAATTAAAACATTTATTTATGCTCATGAGACTGAAAGCCTCAATTTTCAAATATTAATGATATTCACCAGTGGTAAGGAGCACATACATACACAATGAAACATTCAGAGGACAGCAGCTTTCCAAAAACAAAACCTCTCAGCCGAAAATATTAAACGTTAGTAATTTATAAGGAATGATCAGATTTTAGGAAAATATGAACTTTTTACTCAATTGAATTTTTAGAATACATCATGAAGACAAACAAGTGAGCTTTCTGGCAAAACTCAAAGGGGAAGATAGAAACATCCAGGAATGCTTTTGCTAGCTCTCACAGATGCCATTAGCATCCGAGAAGAAGAAATACAACAATACCTTCATGTTGCACTCCAAAGGACTTTTCTCCCTTTTTCCTAAAACTGGGGAAGGACAGTGAAATGAAAGATTAGAGGTGCAGACACAGAGTGTGTAAGGCACCTCGCTGGGCTGCGCAGTGGTAGGTGCTGAAGGTGCAGAGATGTCTGCTTGCACGACCTGCTCCCCAGCAAGCAGGGCCCTGGCCTGCTCACATCCCCCGCCACGTCCCTGTCATGCCTGTGGCAGCCCTCCTGCCTGCTCCTGCAGCACGGCTGGGTGAGGAGCTGTCTTGCAGGCAAAACCCAGTGGCAGTCATCCGGTGCTGTCTGTGCCGGGGTCTGCAAGGAATTTATCATTACAGCAATTAGTCTCGTGCCTGAACAACAACTTGATTGTGCAGCAGCTCTGTACTCCCTGCTCAAGCCTGGATGAGTCAAAGGCATTAATAGCAGCACAAAAACATCTGGCTGCATGTTTGTATGTTTTGTTCTAATAATGCTCCAGGACAAACGCAGATGAACAACATCTGCAATATTTACAGTGACAAAGTGCTAGCATAATGTGTCTCTCCCTGTGCAGTACAATTTGTAAATGTCTCATTAAAATGTACTTTTTGTTTCTTCCCTCCTCACCTTAAACTGGTTTTTCTCCTTGCTTTTCACCATTTCCTAGGAGAAAATGTCAGACTGCAATGTATCATAATATGTGCTCTAGTTTAGGCTTTTCAGTTTTTTTAGACATTCTTAGCTGCATCATTCTGACACACACAGTGGTCAAAGAAATCATTTGGAGATTCACATGTTCAGAACGATTTGTTATTTTCATTTTATATTGTTTATTTCTAGGACAGCTACTTATAACAGTTACAGTTGTATCTAATGAAACAGATTGGATACAACTTAATATGAGCCAATATTATACTACACAGTTCTCAGCATTAGCGTGCATTCCACTGCCACAGTCTTATGCTTAAAATGTCATAATATAGGAGGAATGGATCTGCAGTCTGTTTCAAAACAAAGAGAAGAAAAATAATGTCAGACGTAATTTAAACAAACTCAAAGAGACTAATTAACAGAGGTTTGGAGAAGAAACGCGCATTTCTGGTATCACATATCCAGCAATACCTTTAAATGATTTTATTACTTTCCGTATGTTTTGCTATTTTCCCATAGTGTTTATATACTTGCATAAAAAATCTACTTATGTATATGCAACACATTAGTTTTTATGGGAAATAATCAAATATAATGGGCAGAAGGTACTTTATTTTTATAAGAAAGGTATGGCCAAAAACAAGAGTGTAAAAATGGTAGGGATGTGGGCCTGCTCTTGTCCATTGAATAATCCTTTTTATGTGTTCAATAAACTGACTGAGGAAAGGGAGCATGCCTCCAGCCAGGCAAAGTTTTACTATTCTCCCATGGAACATCCACCCACTCTGTTCCTATTTCATTTTTTTTTTCAGCTTCTCATTGCAGAAGAATATAAAAACTGTAACTAGGTAAGACTGAAATGAAGCAGGGATAGAGTAAAGCCATAAAATTGGGATGCAAACTTTCCCAAAGTTTGAAGGTATTTGAACCCAAGATTTTGGCTCGGACCCATTCTTAATTTGAAGCAGCATCTGGCAGGCCAAATGCTGTGCAAACACTGGCACTGTGAAAGATGAAGTCCCACGCGACACAGCAAGCTGGAAGAAATGCTTCCCCCATGGCTGCGCAGGAAGGGGGAATGGAGGAGAGCTGGAAGCCGCAGCTGCACAGAGGGAGCCTGCTCCTGCCATCAGCCCCATGGGTCTGGCTTCACAGGATGGCAACAAAAGGGACAAGACCACCTGCTTTTGTTCACATAGCGCCTGTCCTCCCTGTTGATCCTCTTGTTCTTGTCCCTGTTCTGTTTCTTGAGACCTAAAGCCCACCCAACTCAGGCACAACCGTCAAGGAACCAGGTTTCTGGCACCTGGGTGTGTGCTGCTGTGCAGGGCCACATGTCCCAGGCCAGCTGTGTCCCAGGAGGCTTTTCACACTTTGACTTTCAAAATTATTTTGGTGCCCAAGGATTCATGGGAGTATGTAAATGTATTTTCCTTAGGAACAGAAGAAATTTCAAAGGCACCTCTAGTCCTATGTTCCTTGTGACTGGGAAGGTCCTGAGCATTTCTTAAAGTCTCATTAAGTTTTACACATAAGTTTGGTCTTCTAGCCTTAAATTCACATTTTCCACCCAACAGACAGATGCCTTACACTGGTATTTGTGCACTTAATGTTACATTATAATTATATCCAAAAACTCTATCTCCATATTTTAATGGGTTTATAAGTGGTCACAAAAAAAAAAAAAAAAAGAAAAAAGAAAAAAAAGTGGCTTATTAACTGCTGTGAGGGACATTTCACAAAAGGATCTGCATTTCACTAGAACTGTGTAATTAAAGTATGTGCTAACGTGACCACAACATTTTTAAACAGCTGGCACACGGAGCTGAAAAAATAATTAGTTTTCAATAAAAAAAGTTGCTTTTTATTACCCAGGCAAAGTTCTCGAGCGACTTTTAAGGATCTGCCAAGTGAAATTCAAAAATGAAAATAGAGTCTCTATGCTGGCTGTTAGCCAAGCAGAATGAAACACGAATACACCGGTTTGTGCCAAGTATTAGACATGCTGAACTGAGGCAAAGTGGTTAAGTATCTCCCCAGGTTTAATGTTACACAAAACAGTGCATCTGCCCCCAAAAACTCCGTACTCGGGGGCCCACCACTGTGGCTTTCATTTTTTTTATCCTCCTTCTCCCAGCAGTCAGGAAATGAAAAAGTGGTTCAGAAGACAACCAAAATATTTCTCTAAGAGAAGCTGAGACCCTTGGCAGTGAAGCCTAGATGTTTGTGTTAAACAGTTAAATAATTAGGAGGAGGAAAAAGAAAAGCCAGCAAGAAACAGGAGGCTGCAACCCAAGGCACTCGCAGACAGACCCTGCAGGTTGCGCTGGGCGCGCTGCTGGCCAAAAGAGCAAAAGAGCACGGCTTTGCACATGGAAGAGGGGCAGTATTAAGCTCCTCTATTTGGCCACCTTTGCTTTGCTGATGAAAATGGTGCTTAAAAGACGATTTTATTTTATGCTATCAAATCTAGAAAACCCATAGCTGCACCTAAGAATGAGTCCATGGATCTTGTGCAATTGGATAATGGCTTTTCTCGTGGTTCTTCCCACTACTGGTCCAGCAAACTCTCTTTGCGTGTATATTAATGTCTTTAAACACAGACCAACTACTCAGAACATAGGAACCAGTAAAAGCAGATGATTTCACTGACATGTACTTCAAGACCAGGCTCTATGAGAAGCTGAGACCCTAGCAGTGAAGCCTATCTACTTGGCTTAAACTGTTACAGAACTTGAGATGGGGGAAAAAATAACAGTAATTAATAAAACATGGCACTCTCAGAAAAAAGACACATGAAAGCTATGGGATTTTATGAAAACATTGGAATTCTTCCCAAACTTCCTGGTTGCTTTAGCTTTCCCCTTCAGTTGACAAAAGGTAGTGAAATAACAATTAAGAGAAGTCATGGTTTCTTCTCCTCTTTTATTTTAGCTTCATCACTTCATTCCAAGGTATTAAAGAATTACATCCTTGAATGCTTGTAACTCATACCTAATGGCTATTGGGAAGCCACATGGCCAGTTCTCCCAGGTTGAATGGAGGAACTACAGTTGGCAACTGAGCGCTTATCTGAAAACACCAAACACACTGTGTGTGATTCAAGCCAGGACCTAAAGGTACCTCGGCCCACTCCACTCCACAGCTGCTTTAAGAGCTATTTTTATAGTATAATTTGTCTACTGATTTATTACTATTGTTAAATGGATTCTAAAATATGCTTAAACATTTGTACTTGAAGTTGAGAAAAAAATAGCTTCATTAACAAAGATTGAGTCTAATAAAACGTAAACAAGTCATTTGCCCCCCAAGCCTACACCTACCAGCTCAAATGATGGCAAATGGTGGTAAATGATTCTGAGGACGGGGGAAAAAGTGGTAGATTTGTATTTCATGCTCCAATAAGGATAATTACCACATTATTGTTAATTCAATATATAAATAAAAGCAGGAGGGAAATGTATTTCTGTTGAGTCCCCTTTCATAGCACAAAGCTGAAACAAGTCAAACCTGGAACCAGTTACTTCAAAACATATTTTCATTAAAACACATGGGCTATTTTCAGGTGGATCAAATCACAGCAGATTCAATGGCAAGGCTGGCTGAAGCTGCCTTTGCACACCGAGTAACCTGGTGTTAAATCATTGCAGCAAAGGTGCTCTGTCCAGAAGGCTTTCAAGTATCACAAGTAGAATAAGTCTGGGTTGCTTAAGTTCTTACAGCTGATTCCCTTTCATGGAAAAAGCCAATTACAGTTCACAGATGTCTAGACTAATCCTTTTAAATATCACAGAGGCAGGAAATAACGTGAAAGTGCAATAAATGACAATTTGTATGGCTTGGGTAGTGATGGAATAAGACGGCACATGAAAAACAAACACAAAAAGGCTCAAAGGTACAAAGGAAAAATAAAGGGTTATATTAACATTCAAACTCGCTATGGTGAGACTGGAGACTGTGGGCTAGATTCTGTTCTGATTTACAGCCTGTAAATTCCTTTCAACTGCATGGAGAAAAATTAAGCACAGAATGGCTGCCTGCGCTATTGAATTACTTGTTCCTCCTCTGTTCACCTCCCTCCTCTTTATTTCAAAATGCCATTTTATTTCAACTTTTGTATAATTTCTGAAGTTTATTTTAATCAAGGGAAAGGAAAATTCTATTTTCTAATAGTGGCTGCATCTTTCCAAGGCATATGTCTGGTAATTAGCATGGCGGGATCATTAGCATAAATATACAAAGAAATTTGATTTTAGAACACGAATACCATTTTTGCTACAGAGCAATATAGGACAGGTGACAGGCCCAGCTGGGAAACCTCTTTTTCATTTTTCTGTGACCACAAATCAGACATCTTGGGCTCACAGCAGGACAGGCTCTACTGGCAGTAATTGGCACCATCTGTAGCTGTCAGAGCAGTGCCTGGCATTCCAGCATTTCATCTTTCCAGTCAAGGCATTCATCACTAGTCCAAAACTCAGCCAGCTGACACTGAAAGATTAACTTGCATTGATTTGCTTGGATAAGCTCGCCTGTGCCTCAGTTGGTACTGAATGTTCCTGTTTAATAGCCATCACCATCACAAGATGTTTACAAGGTGATTGTCTACTTAGCTTTTTTCATTCTTCCTTTTGGTCCTAATGTGTTTTCAATTTTTATAATTTAGGAGATAGTGAATTAAAAGAAAGGAAACAGAACACAACCAACAATCATAGAGAGCAAGACTTAATGAAAGGATTAGAAATTCACAGTGGCTGTTTACTGGTCTTAAAATAAGCAGTTTTCTCCCAGCCCTGTGTGTGTGAAGAGACACAACTTGTTGATGTGGGAGTTCGGCAACAGACCGAATCTCCTCCAGCTGTCAGTCTGCGTGATAAAACTAAATTAAACTGCTATTATTTTCCAATGCAGTTTTCCAGTATTCGGGTAATTTTCCAGGAAAGCCTTATGGTAGCTACACCAGATGCAAAGTTCAACATCTTTCTCCTAATCACCTAACACTATACCTACTTACCGGTGTTTTTAAGCCTCTGAAGCACTGAAAGCACAGAACTTAGTCTTTCACAGTCATACAAGGATCATTACTATTTCAATTTAGAAATGAAGAATGTTTTTTGGGTGAAAAAATCACCATCAGAATTAAAAATTTATTTCCATTTTAGAAAATCAAAGCTAAGCATAACAGCTTAAGGCAGACAAACTTAAGACAGTGGAAATTTGTGAGTCAGACTTGAATGACCATCCTCTTTCTTGATAATGGACGTAAAGATTATTCTGTGAGTAAGTAAAGAGGATTAAGTGTTGTTGTTCTCAGTCCCCTATTAAAAACTCCCGTTCACATAACCCTATTACTTCTCTGTCCTCAGCAATGAATGAGAAGATGCATATTTCCTACACAGCAAAAGAGATGTGCCACTCCCTACTGAACCTGCCTGTGTACAGCTGATTGATACTTTGAGATCTCTGGGGACTCCTCTGTATATCTATTTCAGAGCAAAAGCTCTACCAGCCCAGGCTTCCTTCTGTACCCATTTTGGGGAAAAAAAAGGGGGTGATGAGCTGGAATTAACACTGAATGGCACTTGTGGTATCAATGTGGTGTATCTACAGAGCACAGTAAAACATGAGGGAGAGACACCTGATAATGCCACAAAACCCAAGCTGCTGTTTAGAGCAGCGGGGCATGTCAGCCCGGGCAGAGTCACGCCCCTGCAGCCCCATGCTCCCAGTGCTCTCATTGCTTCTGCTTGTGGAGGTGGCACGCTGCTCCACACACAGCCAGTTCAGCACTGCACCAAGGCTGTCCCTGGTGAGAATGTCCAACTCACCTGGAGCCACTCAAGGAAAGAGAAGTTAAAAAGCAGTGTGCTCACAGACCATAAGCTATGGCAGTGCATGTGAACTAAGATATCATGGAAAGAAAACAGCTGGGAAGGGGTTGCAGAGCCTGACTGAGTGATCCTGTAGGAGGAATGGGACAGAAGATTGATTGATCAAGGCCCAGGATTCAGCTTCAACGACGGCAGCTTCACCTAGGCAGACAAGCTCTGCAAGGCAAGGAGATACCAGAACTAAAGTTAAGCATAAGAACTAAAGTAAACATGAGAAAGTGATCTGAGTCAGTCAGCACTAAAGGAGGCTCAGGCCTCCTCGCACAGAACTGAGTTTGTGCCCCCGAAAGTGATTCCTTTTTCCCTCTGAAAACAGGGTAATTCAGTTAACAAGGAATGCTGTGGCCATCACTAGTGGGCCTTGTCCCAGGTGTGGGCTGCCCTGAGTACGTGGGCCAGTATCTCCCAGATCCCAGCCTTGGAGAGACCCACGTGTTAAAGTAAGTTTATAACTTAGTGAGGCTTGTCCATTTTTTGTATACAAAAATAGCAATTTTATCTTCTTCTACAAAGAAGACAGGATGTACAGTATTCCTTTAAACAGAAAAGGGCAGTGGTATTTAAAGTACATTATAGAAATTACATATATTTTCAACCACCCTTGTTAAAAGTATTTCATTCTCTACAGAACACTCGTGAGTGTTTGCAACAAATCTGCAGGACAAAATAAAGAAAGAGTTAAGCATGAAAGAGTATTAAGTCATCTGGTTTGGAGGGATTTTTGTATTAGATCTTGTTCATTTATTAAGTGTAATATGATAGTGGCCAGATGATTAATACAGTGTGGTGGGAGTTAAGTAACAGGAAAGATAAAAATGGATATCGTAAGCAGAGAAAAGAGCAGAGATGCAGGGGGGGTGTACTAAGGAGGTCAGTGTTTATAGTGTCCAAGTGTGACAGGCTTCCTTTGGAATGGATTTCAGGAAGGATTTACTCTTTCAGTGGCTGATTATATCCTACAGGATGTCCCAAGCAACGGAAGA
Source organism: Tragopan temminckii (assembly GCA_028571105.1). NCBI lineage: Eukaryota > Metazoa > Chordata > Aves > Galliformes > Phasianidae > Tragopan > Tragopan temminckii. The sequence goes on from JAOWBP010004006.1 coordinate 16,317,609, forward strand.
GAGCACAGCTTTAAGATGTTTTGAGAAAGGCATTGCCTCCACACCACCACATTCAGCCTATTTTTCACATCCACAAACAGTGAGACTGGATAGCCCTGTGATGCAGCATGGCACCTTCCCCCCTGCACACCCGGTGCAAGCCTGCCTGGGGTTCAGGCAGAAGGGTGTTCTGCAGATGGGCTGCAGCACTGCAAAGGGAGTGACTGAAGAACTGGAAAATTCCCATTATTGGAATAATATGGAGTTGACAAAGAAAGGTGGAATTTACCCAGAAAATCTCACTGATCACCCTAGACCATTTACTATGAATATAAACTTGAGAGAAGCATGAATACCATAAGTAGACCCAACTCTTCAAGTACAGTTCTTATGGTATGAGCACATTGATTCAAGTTGTGGTAGGTAATGTCAACACAGAATACAAGCACGGAAGAAAGGAAAACGTTCAAGGTCAGCCAGGGCAGTACAGTATGCTCATGTACTGAGAACTAGCAGTATTACCTCCAAGAAGCATAGCTGGCAGGTTTCATCCAGCATGGCCAGGAACATAGCACAGTTCTGCTTAGGAGGAGACTTCCCCTACAGAGAGTGGGAACTGCTCAGGGGAATCAGAATTCTGTATTGACTTTTATATACACAGAAGGTGACTAGAGGAATTAGGCCAGTCTGGATTGCTCCAAGGGGATAATAAGCCCTATGGTGAGATGGAAAAGCATGTGGATAGTTCTAAACCCATCTTTTTCTAAGCATTTTCACATACTATTAAAATAAACTACACTTCTGATTCCAAAAAGAGGCTGTCAGGTTATGGGCTTTGCAGCTGGGCACAGCCTCCTGGCAGAAGAGGAGTGCTAATTCCCTGCAATGCCCAGCCAGCACCACTGCACACCGAGCCCTTCTCTGTTCAGCCAGTGCTGCAGGGCTGGGCATCAAGGGGCAGAGACTGCAGGATGGCAGGAAGCAGCAGAGCCTGTGGCCAGACACTGAGGCCACCGACCAGAGCAGGACAGAGAAGCCTGCAGCACACAGTTCTCCATCTACCGAGGGAAAGCAAACTGACCTTTTCTCTCTTTGACTTCCGATTCCCTCAAGCCTCATAGCTCAAGGTTTGTAATAATTTACCAACTCAATTACCAGCAGTAATGATGACAATATGACAACAAAATCTGCAAAGAGGAAGAACTCTTGCATGCAGTATAGGTTGGTTGGTTTTATACCTTGCTGACCTTGTCAGTAAGTATCTGCTGCACATCCCTTCCTGCATTACCAGCACACAGGGCTCTGCTGCTTCAGTTTCCCTCTCCTGAGCCTTCTAGATTCAATGAGGCAAAGCCAGTGCTGCAGCATTAAAGCTGTGAGCAGAACTCAAGAGGAAAACTTCTGACGGAAGTCAGAGTTCTGTGGACTTCAGATTTAATGTTTAAATCTAAAGGGTTTAAGAGGACACAATTTAGTGAGACAGTGAAGTAGGAAGTATGAGCTCTGGTTTTGTGAGGCTAAGGATTTATAGGACTGGGAAGCTTTATATTTGAAATGTTTGTTTTCAGTAAATGGCAGCTTCTTTCCAGCCCAGCCCCTCCAAAGTCTGCTCTGCATGTACGTGTCAGAACAGCCAGCATACACCACCTTTGGGGTAACACTCTAAAACAGCACTGCATCCACTAAGATTAAAGTAATCATAGGAAAAAAAATGCATTCTAAGACCCTTTTTGAAATAACAGCAACCTTAAGGAACTAAGCATTTGCTAACTATTTGCTATCAGATACACTATAGGGATAAGGATCCCTGTATTTTTCAGATAGCACTGACTTTTTTTAAAAAAATTATTTTAAGGGAAGCATTAGAATAAATCCAATAACTTTGAAGAAGCGGTGCTAGCTCACTTTACATAGAGTTCTGAGACATTTGGTGCTCCTCTTAAAGTCTAAGCTTCCACACCATTTATTCACATGAAAAACTTAGTTTTCATTTATTTAAAAGCTTTTTAGCTTGCAGAGTCACTGAGAACAGCTTCAGAATGCTACATTTATTGGTTTAGAAACCAGAAAGCAAATAAGAGCACATAAGACCTTACTACTTTTTTAAATGTCATGATCACCATGCCAGTCGCATTTCTGAGAATGTACTTCTTTCTTTTTCTCTCTCACTTTTTTTTTTCTTTCTTTCTTTCTTTCTTTTTTTTTTTTTTTTAAGTGGTTTATCTGGTTTGATAAATCATAGGCAAATGCAGGCTAAGACTTTTGGCACTACAAACAACAGTTTCCAAAATCATTATTGGTCTGTGTATCTCTGAGAAAGTCCAAAGTGCACTTCAAAATTGTTGAATGTTTTCCGTGAAACTCAGGCTTTTTTTTTGGGGGGGGGTCTCTTAGCTTGATCCAATTCCTTCCAAAATAAGCACCTGAAATTGCATGGGACAAAACAATGTTCCCTGGATTTGATGAATCCATTTACTTTGCATATATCCTCTAATGACACAGAACATGTTTCTTTTCCAGCAGTAAGCTATCTGTAAAAGCACTACTGAAAGATAAATTAGGAAAATCTATAACACAGCCCTAGTTTAAAAGAGATAAGACCTTTGTATCTATTAAGCACACTAATAATGATAAGAAAATATTTGAAAACAGAGGTCTGATGTGACATTTTAAGTGCTTCGCATTGCACAACTTTTATTATGGAGTCTTGTCTGTTTTTCACTACATGCATGTTCTTCTCATTAATGTCAAAAGGATTTATGTGTGCACATGGAGGGAGAAATGTATGTGTCTGCAGTCTCACCTGTCATTTTTCCTGTGATTATCTAGTAACTTCCCTTCCAAAGGACAACATTTATAGCTCACTGATAATGTAAGATAGATAGATAAATTTTAGGTCATGGAACAGCATTCTTATGAAGTTCGTCTGGCTCCATTGTATCAAGCCAGCTGAAACAGATATTGTGTACACAACAGATGCAACTCTCATTTCAGAGCTTCCATGAGGAAAAATTCCTCTGTCAAAAGAAAATCAAAACATGAGGTTGAAATATGGCGAATCTCAGGAGTTTCCTTAGCAATGATGAAGATCTCTACAAAAATGAACCATTAAAAAGCAATCTTTATGTTTCAAACCTATCGACTATAGCACTTCATCAAAAGTTTACATAATTCTTAAAACCAGACACAAAACACCAACGGACTGCAGCTGAATGCATCATAGATATGGAATACTCCTGCAGAAGGTTTCATTAAGTCTAACATGATTTACAGGACTTAAGACACACTGCTTCAAGATTTTTATATCACTGAAGTAAGTACTCCAGGGATGTTTCAATCCACTTGAAATTGTTTTAGCTGTGCTATTACCTGGGTCAAAACTGATGGCAGCATATATCAATTAGATTGTAGCAGTTTAATACCTGCTCCTATGCATCTGGTCACTCAGAGATTCACATCCTAAAATCCCCATGCCCTGAAAAGAATATTAAAACAGAAATCTGGAATGGTCTAAGGTTACCTAATTTATTTAAGAAGTAGCCTTAAAGAAATGACACCGAGAGACTGTTCAGATTACAGATGTCCACTCCATTCACCACAAAGGCTGGCTATTTTCTCTGACTCCTGACAAGTGCATGTCCTTACTATACTGAAGATTCTGTTACAGTACTGCTTTACTAATTAGGAACAGTAGACTGTAGACTTCTAGGTATACTGAACTGGTATCGCTGTTAACCCCAGTTTAACATCTGAGCCCTCATTTGTTATTGTTTTGATCACTATTAAATATGCTGCATTCAAAAATAGTGCCACTTCAGTCCCTTCTCATATTCAGAGTCCAAAGTATGTGGGTGTTACTCATATGTAGAGAGGTAACTACATCTAATGCCTATGTCAGTCTTGACCACTGTGCATATTTTATATGGCATGGGCAGAAGGACTTATCTGTTTTGCTGCAAGTTGTCAAGCACTGACTTGATTGGCAATAAGTTTGTCCCTGAATGTTACCCAGTTTGAGGCTAGGTGCCCCTATGATATAATTTGGTTACTCAAGACCAGTTTTATCCACAAATTTTTCACCAACACAGTACAGCAAGGTTAGAGCTGTCCTTTCAGTAACACCCAAGAGTCTTAATCTTTTCAGGAACATCGGCTGCTCACTTCTCTGCTGTATAATGTGAGGTTTTGATTGCTAGAAATCCTGATTTTGTTACCTGGTGTATACAGCAAGAGAAAGTTTACAGGCAAATGACTTTCCACTGACTAAGACAGGAAGAAACCTAAGGCCACTAATACACTGTGTATGGCTATGCTCTTCTGATCCACGTGCTGCTCAGTACATGTTACCTCATCTAGGTGTCATTTTCAGCAAAAACGAGGACATCTGCAAAAGACAGAATCAATCTCTATTGTGCTCTTCTGTGCCTCTTCTTCAGCCAGAATACATGTCTATAACTGAGTGCCTTATTCTAGCAAAAAGAAAACAAGCTTTCAACACCTCTTGCTCCCTGTCTGTGATTGCCAAGGTATCAAACAGGAACAAAAACAATTCAGTGTAAACACTAAAAATATGGCTAAGTCACGATCAACGAAAATATTGGCCTTAACATCATGTTAAAGCAAAGAATTGCACATATAAAACAACTCAAAATTTAACTTGCATATTATGTAGTAGTAGCATTTTTGCAATAAAGCTGTTAAAGCTCAGCAAAAACTTAATAAAAGAGGAAAGCAGGGCTATAAAGGCTGTAAGCTACAGGATTTGCCCTCCAAACTTTCCAGTGGGGGAAATCTATCTCTTTTAATGCAACTGTGTGCAGCTTTACAGTGGTCCTGCTTCTGCATGAATTTCAGAATACATTTACTAGAAAATTCATTATATGAAACATTTATCCCATGAATAAATTAGAGACTCTGAAATACAGCGCAATAAAACTTTTGCTGCTAGAAAGATTTTTATGGGTGAAATAATGTGAAAATTAGTAACATTAAATATGATTCTCCTTAACCCAGAATAGTTACCGCACAATTATTTTGACATGTTCTGGCATACATCATCATAGATCTAGTCAAATAGTGTTACAGAAAAGATTTCAAAACCTTTTATAGAGAATCAAGGAATACACTAAAAAGGGCAGTGGAGAGTTTTCAATCCCGAAATGCTGAAGAAAGAAGTTTCTGCCATTATATTCAACAAAAGTAGGATGACGTTCAGAATAATTTTCCTTAGTCCCTGAGCTCACAAGAAAATATTCTTTACTCTGTTGTGCATTAGGTATGACAGCTGAACATGGAGTAAATGCATTTAAGGCAAGCCTGCATATGTATTAAATGTAACGGTCGTAAAAGAAATCTGCATGGTGCATCCAGACATTGGACCATCTTTCCACTAAGAATTCAAAACAATATATTTACAAACCACACACAAACCTTACTAAAAAAGTGTTAGTTCTAGTCAGATTCTCCCAACCCTTTTCATGCAGAACAGGTAACTGCACGTGCTGGAAGAAGATTCCTCTTCCCATGAGTTCCCCTGAAACTTAATTCTCTTCTTGAAAGGTTAAGTGCTAGGTCACGTGAAGCACAGTTTCAAGCTAGACTGGCAAGGCAAGTGAGATCTTTCACCTACTCTTCACAGAACAACCTAATCTTGGCCTTACAATTTCCACAACTAAAATCTGGTGGCATGGATAACACTAAATGCAACTCCACACAGCAGGCCTTCCTCATGCTGCACCTCCCCAAGTCTCGCGGAATTGCCGTGTCACACACCCGCCCAGCTGCACTCTTCAGAACGCTGTTGCCAGGCTCGCAGGGAAGTTGTCTCTGCTTTGGAGTGCAAACACAAACCGATTATTTTTTCTTTATTATGGAAAGTATGTTAAGTGAAGGGAGACCATGACTTTTCTTTTGGGCTTTCCCTGTTCATAGACTTGTGTCTACTTTGGTGAATCTTGGTTTTCGGCAGGCTAACAGCAGACTTTGTTTATTGCCTATTCTGAAAAACAGCTCTTTACGTGAAGCTGCCTTTTTCCAGGCTCAAATGCTTATGTTATTTCTCTTTCTTAATAGAGAGAAACAGTGCTGCAACCGAAAGTGCCAAGTTGTGAAGCACCCCATGCACAGCAACTATTCCAGCCCACAGTGCGTTAGCACAGCTGTATTTGGAGGAGTTGAATCAGCCTCCCTTGAATGCTTTCTCTCTCTCCCTGTTTGGTTTCCCACAGCAAAACTTTACACATTACCTCATAACATCTTTATAATGGTGGAGAAGAAGATTAGACACCAGTCCTTGAAAAATTGCAAAGAAAGACTCATTTGTAGCATTTGGCTGCTCTAATTAGCACATCACTGAGGGGCAATGAATAGAAGTCTGCGAAGAAACTTAAAAATTAGTACCACTAGCAATGTTAGAGTAAAAAACAGAACTGTGAGTAACAGTGCACAAAGGATTTGGATAATTGCTGGATACTCCCAATATAAGATCTGTCACTTGATCCTAAGGGATGCTATGGCTTCAACAAGTCTCAGAGGCCTGATATTCCACCCGAATAAATGAAGCACACAAAGTTCATTCAAAGTCAATGACAGCATCATGACTCTATTGTTCCTGATCTTATAAAGGAGGTTCGTAAACTGCATGGAATTAAACAACCTTCTGTACGTTAATCATTGGACTCCTACATCTGTGATATTATAGTCTCCATGTGTGTGAAAGCATAGAAATTACATCACCCTCATAACCAAATGTGAAAGAACACATGGATTCCTACAGACCCACAAGCAGCTGCAGTGTTTGTGTTAGACAAAGGCTTTTTAGCATTTCAGTGGTCTCCAACTAATCAAAAGGTGGCTTCTGGGGCATAGTCAAAGGAGTGGGAAAGGTTGGCAGTAGCCAACCATGGGAATCTTCAGAAGAAACTGAGCTGTTTGCTTTCCAATTTGTGAAAGCGACACTGGCCTGGCATTTCTGAGTGCCTTTCCTCAACTAAACAAAGGCTTCCCGCCCCCTTAGAGAGAGAAGCCTTCAGTTCTGACACATTCTCAACATAATGTAAAGGGACTCCAGCCTGTAGTTTATATCTTTTTTAAAAGGACGCTTAGGATCAACAACTTTTATTGCAACTTTCAATTGCACCACGCACTTATAAAGCTAGATTAAGCTGGAGTCTAAACATTGTGGCCTTTCCTCTTACTTACTCCCCTTCTTTCTGCCTTCCATCCTATTTTCTCCAGGTGACTTCACTATTAAGATTAAAAATAAACAAAAGTAGAAGAAAAGAAACTAGAGCCAATTTCTGTATATAAGCACTGGCAGCTTTCAGGGGTGCTTTTCCTCCCGAACCTAATGGGCAAAAAGCATCAGCGCATTTGCAAGCTTTTGCAAGCGAGCCTAGATGGGCCTGTTTACCAGAGATCAAGTTTCTGGCAAACAGCTTATTGTAGCTCTTCAAACAAGCAGAAATTATGACCTTATGTTATATTTCTCAACAACCCAAACCTTTGATGTAAACTAATGTTGACCTTTTCAGAATATATTTGACACGAAGCCACTTTTGTTTAAAACACCCTATGAAAATTCAGGTCCAGTCATATTGGATAAACCCTTTTTATGGGATAATAAATAATAAATAATAAACAACTGGAGCCAACTTATTCATTGAAGTATTTTCTTTTTCTGTCATAATGGTTGTTTTCCACTTTGTCTTTTGTAGAGCCATCTCACACAACACTGTGAACCCATCCAACCTAAGACACGGCCTAGTGAAGTTCATGGAAAAACTCAAATACTCCAGGTCTTCAGTCTGTGAGTGAAACCTAGACTACAGCTGAGTCAAATAGCTTAACACCCACGGAGCACTGCAGATTTCATGCACCAGGAGATATTTTTACCAGCTGCTTTAGTTTTCCAGCTTGAGTGTCCAAGGTAAGCAGGTGTCTTCAGAACCAACTTACATCATTTGGTCAGTTATGCTCCTAATTCAAGAAAGAAGTTACTTATGTCAATTATAGCAAGCATGTGGACGCGGGCTCCTTATACTAACACCTTTCCTCTGCTGAACTGGTGGCTCTGTTCACCCTCGTTCCTGTTGACTGACAGGGATCCATCTATCTTCCATGCTAGCTGAAAGTTATTGATAACTATCACACGTAGGTAAGCTGAACATTTCCTTCCAACACTGAATTTCATTTTTTATGACTAATTTCCAGCCTCTTTTTATTTTGCTTATCAATTTGTAAAGTAGTAAAAGGGAATCAACAGACAAAAAGGAAGATAATTCTGTTAAGTTTTCAAAGTGCTGCTATTAATACATAGTGCTTTCCTCTCCAGCTTAGCAGTTTTCAATACCAGAAATTTATTTGGAGATTAAAAAAAATGAGCAACCCTTATGTGGAGTCCATTAACTAATGCTAGATTGAAGTGGCATTGAAATGGGATTACAGAGGGATGTGTATAAAAAAGAACATGTTACAAGCACATGGATACCACATGAATCCATTATGATAAGTATTCTTCCAGTAAGAGCAGATGAATTCATTCTGACCGCTCACTTTGAATAAAGCCAAACTGAATTTTTGTTTAATAATTATCAAAATGTCAGCTCATTGTTAAAGTAAACATTCTATCTTTTGCTGAGCCAAAGGGTTCATAAGACACTGCTTCAGTGTTAAAAGTACAATTTGTCCAAATATCACTCATTCTTATACGAGCTTCACTTTCTCCCACAGATTTTGTCCTTCAAGTAGGGGTGCAACCCTTAACTGAGCCTGTTATAGTAATCTGCTTTACTGCATGATACATGCTTAGACTGTCTAGATTGTTTTCTTCGAAAAGCTTTTCTATAGTTTATCCACCTATACCAACCTGAGTGAATACGAGAAGGCTGCAACGCAAAAGTGATGAACTCAAGAATGTAAGGTAAGCTCCACTAACAGCACCATGTCACCCAACTGAATATCTGCTTTTGGAAAAGAACACACTTGAGATAACTATCACTTAATATTAGAAATATTAATCCTCAATTTAAAATCCAATTTGGGGGCCAGACTGAAAGGCCATGTATTTTTTGGAGAGCAGAGTTTCATGCAAATGAAGCATGCACTTGTGACCTGTTCTTGCTAATCAAAAAGCAAGCCCCATGCAAATCATAAAAACAGCAATGACAAATTTCATGGGTTGGTCATGGCAAAAATGGCAGATTTCACAGCATGACACTGATTAAAAGACAGGGACAGAAAAATCACAAATAAAGACATGTAAGCTGCCAAGAAAATTAGGGTGTTATGTACGGAATGTTTTCATTATTACTATAGTTCTCCTGGATAGATATTCTCCAAAACAGAAAACTGCCACTACTGCAAGTCTGTAATAAAAAAATGCTTACAGTTTTAGGAATATTGTCCAAAGGAAAGTAGTCTCCCTAATTCTTAATTTAGATAACAGCTGAATAATGAAGGAAACAGCAATCCCAGATGACTAAATGAACTTCACAGAAATGTATTTTCTGAGCATAAGCTTCCTTGAACTGTCAGATGAAGTCTTTATGACAGCATTAGTATGAAGGTATGTTACACCTTCCCGCACAAGAAGACAACCCAAGGGAAGCCTAGTGTCAGACAGTAAGGTACTAGTTTTCATTGACAGACTGAGACATCCCATTTTTTCTCAGAGGCACTTACTAATCACTCATGCTGTATTTTCAACTGCTTGTTCAAAATTTATGCAAAATCCAAAGCTGCACAAAACACACCTGCTCTACAGTTTGCGTAAAGAAAAGTTAAGTAGATTAGTTCAGTGCAAAACCACTTCATTTTGGTATGAGGATGGAGGTTTCATCCAACCTTGAAACTGAATTCAGGAACAAACTGTTCAAACTCCAGAGGCCTCTTTTATAGCCCCGAGACTCTAGTAAGAGCCCAGAATTTGAAGAAGAAAAGGCAGCTTTCACCTGCCCCAACCACCTCCTTCAGCATGACCAACATTTCCCACCATTCTCCCTCATGCTCCTTGAAAGAGCCTGATGAAGGAAATGCAGATTCTGAAGGAAAGTAACTCAAACTTCTTACTAAAAATATTATTCTGCTTTAAAAAGAAAATAAAACTGTCTGTAAGTCAGAAAAAGTGAAAAATACAGCTAAGGTCAAAATAAAAATTCCCAGGGAGTAGAATATATTGTGATGATGTTTATTAATTTTAAAGATAAATGCATAAACACTATGATACTATGTTCAAAAAAAAAAAAAAAAAAAAAAGACAAGAACTAGAAATATTCCTTTTTGAGAATGTCACTTCAATTTGGAAATCAACAATATATTCTAATCCATTCATTTACTAAACCACATACATTCCAGTTCTTTCATTCAGTATATTTCTCTGCAATACTGTTCCAGGGTTTATCTAAATACAGTCCTTTACTGCAGATTTCTTTCAGGACTGGAAAGGTTTGTGGAAGGATGATGTTAAGGGAGTTTTGCGACAGAAACCTCAAGGATCTTACCATTTCCAAGACCCTTAAATTAAACCTCTTATGGGATACCTCTAGGAAAGGGAAAGACCAATATACTCCCCTCCCAGGAGTGTGGCACCATCCCCTCATGAAAGGATGGTTATTGCAGCCTAATTGGTACAGAAAATTAAACTGAAGATTTTGCACATAATTGAGGCCCAGCAAAGAGCAACATTCACAGTACACTGGTTACGTGTTTTTTTTTTTTCATATACGATCTCCTCATAATAAAAAGTGGCATGAGCCAAAGAAAACTTCATAAAAAAGAATGAGTTTAGCACCTGTTGAAGAAACGTAGGCAATCCCTCATGCAGGAACAAAAAATGACCCCACCATTCATTTCCATTGAGGGAGGGACCAATTTTATAGTGGAGTAACTACACAACCGACAAAAAGTAAGATCTTTTTTATTATCATCTACCTCCCAGTTCTGCTCATGTTAGCTGACCAGAGAAACAAGGTGTTGAAACTTACTGTGTAGTTTAAACCCTTGATGAGGTTCAAGACATTAAGTCAACAGGCTGTTGACCAACAGCAGAAAAGCGCACCTAGGGGTCAGACTAAAGAAAAAAAGAAAATAAAAAGAAAACAGAAAGCATACTCTTCTGGGCTTCTTATTTCTTACACAAAAAATCTAATGATCTGACTTCTCCTAGGATGGACCTTGGCCTCTTGAAAGGTGATGCAAAATCTCTTCCAAATATCAGTGGCACACATATGACATGATGAACATTTTTCCAAACATGCACCCCTTCATTTTTCTTGATTGCTCAACACATGGGTCTATTACTGTAGTAGCTTATTTCAAGCCAAGAGATACAAATGTCTCTATGCTGACCGGCAGGGTGCTGTAAAACAACACAGCCAGCCGAGCAAACATACTCTCTTCCACAATGGGGACACAACATATATTTTCAGTGTGATATATCTGGATCTGATTGCCATCAAGCATGAGTTGGATTCCCAGTCCATGTCTGGAAAGAAGTATGCTGAGCGAAATGCCAATCTAATTCACCAGTACCATTTAGTAAACTCCTGAAAATTTATTAGATTTGCTTTTTGGACAAAAGAATAGAAATAATCAGTTCATCGATTTAGAAAAAAATTTCAAAAGTCAAAATGCTTCCAAAATTAGATCTCTGCTACTTTTAGAGGTAAGCAGATGGAAAACATTTGATTCCTATTTATTAGCAGTTAAATTTATGTCCTTTATTTCACCATAAACTACAAGACTTCACAAAAGTGTATCTTATTTCACTGATCTTTAATAATCTGAAAACTAGTAACAGAAACTCATAATGAAGCACCCCATATATTGTAAATTAAAAATAAATAAGAGACCTCAAAGAGGTTTTCTTCAAAAGCTGCTTCAGTTTAGTGTTTCGTTTTATATATATACTAAGAGAGAGACATCTGTAAACATTTCTGAAGTTTAAAGTGTAATGCAAAGGAACTAGCTATGTTATTATCTGTTCCAAGCACATGGTTTACCATTTGTTTATGCAAACCATATAATTGGAAACTCTGTCCATTTTCTGCTTGTGCTAAATATTCTGTGTATAAATACTTCTCATAGTAGATAAATAGGGTTTTTATTTAGGTCTTATCACCTTCATATTACATATTCATTGATTTCTAAACTGCCTTAAACAGCTCTGTAGATGTGAAACATTATGAATTCAGTTTTGGCACCTTGGTATTAAATTTGCATATCAGGTCATGCACTGCTTGACATACATGCAAAATTGCACTGCGGCTATTTTATTACAACCCACAAAAGATATTCAGAAACTGTATGCAGCATCAAAATAAATTAAAGTGGATAAAAGACCCAATAGTGAGCCACCTTTTTTATTGTTTAGTAGTGCCTGAAGCCATTTATATGCTCTACTCAATAAACAAAAGTTAGACTAAAATAATTTTTTGTCTTTCTGTTATTATATTTTAATTCTAGAGGTAAATATATTTCTTACTTCATTTACAATTGTATTCTACTTAGAAAAGGAATTCCTTGAAATTGTACGCCCCTCCGCGCTACTGTGTATGTTAGAACATATGCAGATCCTGTGTATCAAGCGATGTATTTATCCAGTTGATTTCATATTTAAAATGTTTCTGCATCTCACAGTGTACGCCAAGACTGCATTTGCATGGAAACTTTGCGTTTACCCAAAGTTCAAAGTGCATCCATCAATGCTGTTAAGATACATATTAGAGCACTTTCAAAATATACCAGCTAAGTACATTAGGTGGATCATCTGCAAATTAACCTTTGTATTCAGCAAACTGTAGTAAAGATATTAGAAAATTGCCCTTCGCTACGGCTCCATTTTGATGCCTAAAACATTTCAGGATAAATAATATGGCATTTCCATTCACTTGTTTCCAAGCCATGCTCACTTGGCTGCTCAGGCACCTCATCAAGCTGGCAGATTGGGAGCCCAGGTGTCATATGGGCTCTTGGGGGCAGCACGGTGCCCATAAGAGATGGTGCCAGCCCTCAGCAGGTGCCAGAGGGCAAGGAGCATTGCAGCTTGGCTGCTTCTCCCAACTCCACTGCATCCAGACGGATGGGCAGCACAACGAGCTCCATGCGGTTGGAAGGAGGTCCTGAAAAGCCAGCCAGTGCTCACACTGGGGCCTTCTGCTGCATGCCCAGCATTGTGGTTGCTTTTAATCACCCTCTGAAAATCCACAGCTCCTTTCCATGTAGGAGTAGGCAGTACAGGCATCATTTCCTTCTATTTTGGGTAACGGTTACCTGTGAGCATAGAAATGAGTCCATTTCTCAACCAGCTCAAATCTCAGTCTTGTGCAAGAGGACCCACTGAGTCCCCGCAAACTCTGCATCGTGTCAGGAAGAAGAACATTGCAAGGCCCACGCTGCACAGTCACCACCCCCCACTACTACTGTGTGTGCCAGAGGTGCTTCCTATGTGAGCTCTACTCTAGTTTTAACCACCTGTAGCCTTGGGAGTTGCACTAGAAAAAAAATGGCAGGGGATGTTAAGAGATACAGCAATGCCTTCTAAATTACTCATTCCATCAAATGAGGACAACAGCCCAAACAACAGAAATGCTGTAATCAATATGCAGCAAATTTATGAGCATATTCTACTGAGTTGCTCTAACTCAATCTAACATGAAAACCAAAACCAGTACAAAGTGATCACTCTTCTCCCACATAAATGAATGTTTGCACTGGTCAGAGTCTACTGCTGGGCTCTCAACCAAAACTTCTGGCTTCTAAGTTCAAAGAATCATAAAATCATTTGATCTAGAAGGGACCTTTAAAGACCGTCTAGTCCAACTCCCCTTCAGTGAACAAGGACACTCACAGCTTGATCAGGTGCTGAGCCCATGCAACCTGACCTTGGGTGTCTCTGGGGATGGAGCATCCACTATCTCACTGGGCAACCTGTGCCAGTGCCTCATCAGCCTTAATGTAAGAAACTTTTTCCTTGTATCCAACCTAAATCTCCCCTCTCTTAGTTTGAAACCATTTCCCCTTGTCCTATCACAACAGACCCTGCTCAATAATCTGTCCCCTTCCATCTCACAGCCCCTCTAGATACTGACAGGCCGCTCTCAGCTCTCCCCACAGCCTTCCTTCTCCATGCTGCACACCCCAGCTCTCAGCCTG
>JAOWBP010004006.1:16331838-16345053 GCA_028571105.1 Tragopan temminckii
TGCTCTAAGCCTTATTATTAAACTCCTGTCATTTCTGTAACAATAGAAATAGGACAAGGGACAACAGGCAAAAATTGGAACACAGGAAGTTCCACACCAATAAGTGAAAGTACTTCTTCACTGCAAGGGTGATGGAGCACGGGAACAGGCTGCCCAGGGAGGTGGTGAAGACTCCTTCCCTGGAGATATTCAAGACCCGTCCAGATGCCTTCCTGTGCAACCCGCTGTAGGGAAGCTGCTGTAGTGGAGGGGCTGGACCTGACAGTCTCCAGAAGTCACTTCTAACACCTGTGTTTCTATGACACTATAATTCCATATCGTGCCTTTACCAGGCTTTGGCCAAATATGTTTCTATGTGAGAGAAAACTTTGGTTTTAAGCAGAAGGCCTACACCAGCGCTATGCTTCACTGTGGCCTGACAGAAGTCAAGCTTCATGTGAGCTAAAAGCACTGGGTATAACTTGGGTTGACCTCATTGAACAACCATCTTATGGTATCAACGGAGCAAAATTCCTGGTTGCTAGGTTTTCCCTTAGCAAAGTTTTTGTCAAAATTACAGCAGCTCGTATTTATCACATAGGGACTACGTTGCACAAACTCTGCACCAAGTTCCCTTGTACTCCCAGATTTAAGTGGGATACTTCTCAGGAGACCAAGCACTAATTTACAACAGTTTTGGCAACACAGGAACTATAGAACTGCTATGGTTTAGATTTATTTTAACTATCCTGGTTATTTTTGTTACAGCTAACAAAAAAACCTCACTTCTCATTCATATTTGCCAGTATTTTGTTTTTATGTAAAATAATAGTAATCATCATGGTAATAATAATAATACTTCCAGATGTTCATGTAAAGGCAGCTCGTTAAATCACAGTTGCTCATTCTTCTATGTTGTAATTTTCTCAGATAAGTTTCTTTTTCTTTAAGCAGGTAATAAATACATAAAGCTTTTCTATCTATATATCTTTTAATCAACTGCAGTCATTTAACCTAGGCCCTCTAACCAGATTAATAATAGAAAGCGTGTCATAACAATTTCTTACCAGAGGATGAATTATCATTATTGTTTTGGCATTGAAAATCCTTTCTGCTACCTCAAATTACCCTTCTTTTCAACAGTGCACAATACATTAATCACTTCCCTAATCCTACATGTTACTAAAAATCACATCCCAGTACAATAGAGCCATCTGACAAGCTACTTTCTGACAGCATGCTGAACTATCATGTTGCTGAACTCCCAGAGACTCTCTGGATCTGTTTCATTAATAAATGTTGTAAGTGAAAGCGAGAGGAACTGCTCAAAGTCTATGAGAATCCACCCTAAGACTGAACTTCATATTCCAGTTCTTCCCATCATTCTTAACGTTACGGAAACAGCCTCCCTTATGCCAAAGAAGCATTAAGCAGGCAAATACCATTAAAGCTCCAGCTACACCATTTCTGAAATCTATGTATCCAAACATCTGGATTTTGCACAGCTGGCAGCACTTATACTGCTGTTTCCAAACACCATAAATGTGTATGTATCCATAGCATTGTATATGCACAGGCTCTGATCCTCAGCTGATGGTAAACCAGTACAATTTGACGATGTCAAGTGAGTCACAGTGGTTTTGCAGCGACTGAGAATTTAGCTCCCCAATTTTTCAACCACACATAAAAGGATGAATGATCTGCAGAATGAGGACATAGCTGAGAACCAAGGAATTAAATTTTCAGTGTTGTTATTTGTCCTGATATAGATATCCTCCATGGGTTCAAGCCAGTTCTGCCTTGTAGTAATACAATAAAACATATTCGCTTTTCTAGGACTCTCAGCAAGCTAAATGAGCAGCTTCTTCCTTGTGAGAGGGGTCAAGTTTGTCTGTGTTAAATGCTGTCAAGATACAAGTTGGCTGGATGGCTATTAGAAGGGCACAGTCCTCCCAAGTGCTGGGCACCTCGAATTTACTACTCCAAACTGACAAAAATGAAGCTTTCTCTTCTCAAGACTAGATCCTGGTGTGGCAAATGCTTTGTTCAGTGACTGGTGAGCCATTCTTATAGAACAGTTATAGTCTTTAACTGACAGTAAATAAAGGCGTGGACTTAGGGCCTGCGTCAAAAGCCTATGCATACCCAGGTCTGAACACACTACGCAAAAAGATTACTAAGTCCATTTCTATGACTATTGTTTTAGAAAAGCTATTCAATCATCTGTCCTCTTTATGATCTTCTAATTAAAACCAACAAGCGCTTCTACCAGACAAGTATTTAGGCAACTTTTTCTTGCAACAAACTAGCGTTCATCAAAAGTGGCACATTTTTAACACTAATTCTAATTATAACAAGCAGTGCATTTTGTGTGCTTTCCAATTATGCATGAGAAAAGTCAGCATAAGTGTCCTCTCTTATCATAATTATCTGTTTCTAATTTCAATTTTGGCTATGACTTTGCATTCAGTGATGTAAATGTAAATGTTCCTGTCAAATAAAGATTAATTTGATTTAAGCCCTCTTTGTTCTAATTATATATTCTATTTCTGCTAACCATGCAAATTTCATTCTAAGCCACATCTGTATTTTATCACAGTAATGAAAAAATTCTGTGATATTTAAAAAGGTAACTACAGGATTTCAGCTAGTTTTGTCAGCTGTCACGATACTGTATGCTAGGACTGTGTCAAATAAATTAATATTTTAGCCAACTAATTTACAGATTACTGTATTTATTATTTCAATATTAAAGTGTGTGAACTTTTATCAAATGAAATAAAACTTGTTGTCACAATTGCTCCCTTTACTCCTAAGGAAACATGACCTTTATGGGCTTTGAACCTGAGCACCCTGAAAATACTGAATGGTACCCCCTAGGCAAATCGGAGATTAAACATAGAGAGAAAGACAATTTTATCTCTGACTAATAGAGAACATATCTCCCTGATATTTTCCTGTCTAGAAGCCAAGGATTTGAGGATAGTCTGGAAGGACTTCTGTCACTGAGCATGTCAACACTGCAGGCATGCTGGGAAGAGGGTGAGGTACAAGTAGTGGGCAGGTAGCTCTACAGTATTTATCAAGGTTATAAGTGGAGTCTTACGCTTATAGGCATCTAAAACTACTTAAATTCCAGGATTTGCAGGGCCAGCACCACAGTGGAAACTTCAAGACCATCGGTTGCTTTAACTAAAATGGGACACAACACACTCGCCATGTCTTCTGACACAGCTTTGCTGGAGATAGCAAGTGAATATGTTTAGCATAGTTCAGATATTGCAAGGATCACTCTGTCCAACCTTGCTTGCAGTCACTTCCTTGGAATGATGCGTTTTTCCTCCAAAATCGTGAGCAGCGAAGGCCAGCTAGCTGTAGAGTCAGATCTCCAAGCAAGAGCTCTCATGGGATTCTCATATGTCTAATATAGATGGAGTTAATGCTCCAGTCCTACTGTCAGCAGAGCTGGTAAGCAGTCTCCTTTATCCCACTGCTTTCATACAACTTAAAGCAATGTGAACAGTATTCAACAGCTTCTGTGACATTTGGTTGAATCTGCCCAAGAAAATCAAAAGCCTTCATACATGTGAATGCAACTACAAACATGGGACTTTCCTTTTTTAAAGATGTTTGACTAATAAGCCGTGGAACTGTCAAAGTTTTACTGAAGCAGGCAGATGTGGCAATTCCTCTTCTGCAGTTGGTTTTCCATCCTGCTTCTAGATCATCCTCTCAGTTTCCGTCTCTTCCCAGACCTCACCTCCTCCCCTCTCTCTACAGGTACAGCTATATATGTCTGTCTGCTGGAGGACTCACTGACAAATGATTGTACGCTATTTTTAAAATATAAACTTTCTAGAATTATTTACAAAGCTAAAAAATCATTTTTATTTGAAGACTAAAAAAGTTAAAAAATGCTTCTGGCAGCTTTATGATGACAGTCAAAACTCAACAAAGCTAACTATTATCCAAGAGCTCGGTGGTGCAAGATCTCCTTGAACAGTTTTCTCCTGACGTTTCTGACCACCTCAGGGGGCAACCGCTCAAATAAACAACCTAACAACTTGAGAGATCAAGATTTAGACACTTACCACTCATGACATTTAGACTCCCAACTTGATCTGTGCCAACTGCTATCTTAGACGCTGACTTCTAAGCACATTAAAGCTGTAAGCTGGCACACTAGAACTTCCAACTGGGCACTGTCTTCAGAATATGTTTATTGCATCTTCTGATTGTTCAATGCCTGAGAAAAAAACTAAAAGTGTTTCTATCTAACATCATTTTATTCTGTTATTTATAAGAGAGGGATAGGAT
This sequence comes from Tragopan temminckii, assembly GCA_028571105.1. Classification (NCBI taxonomy): domain Eukaryota; kingdom Metazoa; phylum Chordata; class Aves; order Galliformes; family Phasianidae; genus Tragopan; species Tragopan temminckii. The sequence goes on from JAOWBP010004006.1 coordinate 16,336,135, forward strand.
GTACACCAAAGCACTGTGTTTGGGCTGGTGTTGTTATAAACAGCTTTTCGGTATTATATACCTATATTTTCATTTAGAATAACTCCACTGTTTGACTTGCCCAAACAAAAATACACTGCTGGAACATGGCTCAGCACAGTGTTTCTGGACAGGGGCTGACCTTTTGTACCTTTTATTGGGAGGAATTTGGCCAATAAAGGCAGAAATCAAACAACACGTGATTCAGAGTTGCTGCAGAACCTGTCACCTCACATCAGCTTGTGATTTAGTGTAACCTGAACAGGGACAGCCCTGATGTTTTGTATAGCAACCAACAAGACATTATCCAGAGCCAGGAGGTCATTGGTTTAAATCTCAGCTAATCTGATGTGTCAGACCAAAGACTCAGATTAGGCTGTTTGAGAAAATGAAACATTCCTTCGCAATTTAATATCATAATTAACTACGGACAAAGGATACAACTACTTCAAAAGGAATAAAGCTTTAACAACAGAAGATAATGGGTCAAATTCACTGTTGGTATAAACTGCCAGAACTGTGCTGATCTAACAGATCTCTGCCAGCTTTTGCTAGTGGCAAATTAGGCTACAATTAATGAATTTCAGTGATGAAACTCCAGTTAATTGTTCACTGCTGAAATAATACAGCTGGATGTGTGTCTGCAGACAAACATATTAGAATGTCATTGCAGCAGTACTTCAGTTATCAAACAACGACAGATTATTTTTTTACTATAAACTTTGCATAAAAGGAACTGCAGAACGATTCCAGTAATAATAGGTTAATTCTCCTGCTAATTTTGCTTTAGCTAATCTTTTAAAAACAGTCAGATGTTTACAGCTAGCAGAAAAAACATTCTGTATAGTGGAGTGACCAAAAAAGATGTGCATTGAAAGATTTTCACTTACATTTCTAAACAATGCTATGACTCTATGAATTCCAAATATTTCTATTAAGTGAGACTTTTATTGAAACACATTGGACTACATCCATTTGGAGATGAATATTGGCTGCATGTGCTTTCCTAGAGAGCATGCAATAAAATGACTGAACTGGTGATTAAAAGAAACACATTAGTAAAAACGTTTTCCACAAATTTACACTGTGCATTTTTAATCTGAAATATCTCTGAAGCATTATAAACATTATTAAAAATGATCAGTGGGAGCAACTTCACAACACTTACTACCTTCTTCCACGGACCTGACTGCCTGAGTTCTTGCCTAATCAGAACGGCCATTACCATTTGTTGGGGTTTATCTGTTATACGTTCTTCAGAAACAGAGTTTTGATTCATGAAAGTGTTTAAACAAAGGCTTGAGTGGTTTCTGTGTTAGGAACCTGATTTCCCAGTACTTGCAGACTTTTATCAGGATATAATTTGCTTGAGTTCATTTCAACAGCTTACGTACTCCAAGTTAAGTATTTGTGTAAAGTGTTTGACTGGAGAGGGGTCTAATGTATTTCTTCATTTTGAAAATGCTTTATTTGAAGACACAAATAGAAACTTAACAGCAAGTATATTAGTTAGTATGCATTAGTATATTAGACTAATTAGTATATTAGCCATTTGGTATGACTGGATAAAGTCCAGATATCTAAAGAGCCCCCTGGAATGCTATAATTCAGCAGCAGGCACTTCTGGTCAAGAGAGTGACTCTGGACTGATATGAATGTGATAGGAATCATTTTGATGTGTTGCCCCTACTTCCTAAATATAATTTGAAGGAAAAAAAAAAAAAAAAACCACACAAAACCACTTATTTGGAACTGACAAAAGTTCTTTGTTCCCGAATGACCTTAAATGACTCTTCCTAATTCTGTAGAATTGCTTTCCGCTCTGGAACTACTGAATTGCCCTTAAAATTCATTCTTACTATTTGCAGCAGCAGCCTTCTCTGACAATTTATAACCACACTTAAAATTTACCCCATAGTGTGTAATTCTCTGAACAAAAACATGAGCTACAAAGCAGCCACAGAGCTAAGACAACTATCAATATAGCTGCTACTCATAGTTTCTCCTGAGAATTCAAAATAGCATCACCCTAAGCTCTTTCTGTAAAACAAGAAGTAAAGAATATCTGCCATGACTTCTGCATACATCAAAATATAATTAAAAATGCATAGTATAAAAACTGTGGAAATGAATGAGTTTTGTGAATTTCCTATTTGTTAAATCCTTAATTATCCCAGCAGCAAAAAGCTGCGTGACCACCTCCCTGAGCTAAGCCAAGCAAGAAGAGTTGCTCATACTCTGAACTACTCCATTTCTACCTTTTACAGATTAATTAAAAAAAAAAAAAAAAAGACTGTGCTTCCCAGGTAAGTGGGTGACAGAACAATTGTTCTTGAGATGAATGATATTAACTGCAGCACAAGGCAAAGAAAAAGTGGATTTTAACGCTGTTGAAAATTATGGCCTTAAGAAATGTAGTGGATGACTAAAAGTCCTCCATTGAATGAAGAAATCATTGAGAAGTTCTTGGCAGAATGTCAAAAACTGCATTTAAGAAGACAATTAAAACAGTATAATGCAAACGCTATAATTAGAACCATATCCGGTTGAGCAACATACTGTTTTTCTTCCAGTCTGTTAGAAGAAAAATCCCCCATGAACTGTTGCCAGTGTTTATTGGTGTATTTACCACGTAACTCAGATTTAGCAAAAAGATGCATTTTGCTATCACGAAGATTAAGTGAAAAATTGCATGCACCTTTGTGCCCTGAAGGATTCTTCTCTGATACTTCCCATCAATAACTAGACTTGCATACCCATAAATTTATGCTATTTTATAGGGACAATGACCAACTCCCCTTTATGATTATGCAAACATAGGCTCCTCCTGCCAAAGTGTCAGACTTCTGTGCAGTTTAAAGTGGCACAGCTTCATTTGTACCAGTTGAGAAACATCCCAGAATTTAAAGTAGAATGTGGGAAACCAGCCAAAAATGTTACAGGGAACCCAAATTTCATCTACACAAAATGAAACAGGGGATCCATATATCATGCAATAAGTTGTTGAAACCACTGGAGTAGTAAAGTGAAAAGAATTTGCTTCAAAAATAAAGTTCACACTTCCTAATCAGTGAAAGCAAGCATTGAAAGAGGGATTTGCATGAAATGAGAAGAAGTGTAAGAAATGTGTTTAAAATCTAATGCCAATTACTGTCACAACAAATCTCTTTCAGAAGCAGCAAAGCCCCCCTTCAGCACGGCACTGGTGAGCGAGCAAGGAACTGAGTGGGGGACCTTCACACCCATAAGTGAGCAGCGCCAGCACCAGCAGGTGACCTCACTGCCCACTCCTCCAGCACTTTCCTCTGGGCTGGTCGGAGGGAGGCTGGAGCAGCCAAGTGTTGCATAGTCATTTTGGAGGGAAAGGAATTAGATTCACATCTCAGAGGTGATGCTGGCAGAAGGACCTCAGAGTGTCCACAAGACAGTAGCACTAGATTATTGCCAGCACACTACTGTATGCTGCTATGTATCAGGCACCTACAGAAACCCACAAGCCACGTGTTCTGGGGCACGACTAACTAGGACTTCAAAGCTTTCAAAAAGCTGAACTTGATGATTATCCAAACTAGATTTCAGAATCTTTTGAAGATGGTTTGTCTCTGCTCAGGGCGTTCATTTTACAAGGCAGTGGGAGAAGTTGCAATTGCTTAACCTCATTTTAGCATGCAATAATATTACAGTGAGCTTTCCTTTCTTTCTTACTGCTCTTGTCTCAGCTACAGAAGTTAGGGATCCCAGCGTGCTGGGTATCTGAAATAGGAGAACATGAGAAACCACAAGGAAGCCATATGGAGAGCCTAGTTTTTCACCCTGGGCCTGGGAATCCCACAATTCACATACACTACCTTGTGTTCGATACTGCCTCTTTGTGGAAAAATGTTGTCATGCCTTGTACAGTTTAATTGTTTAGAAAAGCTTCTGATCTGTTTGTGAAGGAGAGTTTCAGAATTTTTCTGAATTTAAAATCAAATCTCATGGAGATCTCCTAATATGGAGTTTTATTTCCTATGGGAGCACTTCTGTGAAGAAATAGGCAGGGGAATACATAAGAACTAGATGCAAATTCCAGTGGTACAAATAATCATAATGTTCAACACAGTGATTATACTGTGAACAATGCAAACTCCAGCAGAGAAAACCCACACATATGCATTTCTCCTATCGAAGAGAAAGAAAGTGTAGCATTGAAGCGTAAACCTTGCTGGTTTTCCTCTTTCTCCCACACTTCTCACTGCATATGTTCTACAGCATACTTTACTTTTATTTTCAGGCCCTGATTAGTCTAGAAGTTTTTTTTTGTTGCTGTTTTTTTTTTTTCCCAAGCCCAAGAAATCAGATGTTTTTCTCAGCAGTAAAACATTACAAAATTAATGGATGATCCATTAAAAATGCATTCCCATCATAAATAGTGCTATCCTACAACTCAGCCTACAATGAAAGAAAGCAACAAATTTCACAGATACTGCAGCCATCAACTAAATAATGTCTATCATCTCTAGCAATGTCTTGCCTTATACCCATGACATATAATAGGTATTAGCAAGACACTTTGTACATGACAGATTACTTCAGATTATTTCAGCATTATTGAAACTCTGGAACATCATACCAGTAAAAAAAAAAATAATAAAAAGGACAAAATAAAAAAATATAGCTCAGATTTGTAAAGGTCAGTGAGTAATTGTTAACCTTGGAGGGAGAAGAAATCAGTTTTTTTACCGACAGCACTCAGAGCCTCTTGTAAATCATATTCATATTCATATACTTAAACATTAATTTACATACTTAATTTCTGACAGGTTGACAACTGCAGTCCTTCTATCCTCTTGGTGTAAAGTAAGAAGTCAATTGTTATTCAGTGTATCAGTTACAGTGGTAGTGCCACTAACTGTATTTTATATAATGTGCTATCTGCAGAAAAGCAGATAAGAATTTGATTTAACATCCAATTAAAAGCCGTCATTGAAAAATTACTTCAAATAAGCCTTTTATTTTCTTTAATCAGTCCTCAATTCAAGCCTTCCTTGGACCTACTGAACCAAGCATCAGGACTCATGAATTTTGATTAAAAAATTTGAGCCCATTTCTAACTTAAGCAGATTTTTTTTTGTTGCACTGTTTGATAGAAATTTAATAAATCTATGAATCCTTGCCAGCATCATTTATCATCTTTTTTTCTGCAAGACTGGCCTATTATGCCTCGGCAGTAAATTATGAGGAAGCCAGCAAACCAAAACTTTTCAGTCCGATACTGAAGAAGAGATATAATCACTTGCATTGAACCATATAATTATAGTAGAATATGAATCTCTGAAACATTAGGTCCTGTTTTGAATATGTAATGTCTGTACTGTGAGAGCCAACAAAGATTTCTAGCTGATCTAATATAGCTAAGTTTAGCATCATATTGAACAATTTGCTGTAAATGAAAATGACAGCAAAAGCCATAAACAACAAGCTGGGAGACTTGGTAAAAATTATTAGAGAAATTTCCCGGTGTTTGGACGAACAAATCAGAAAGTCACCTTTTAGGATCTGAGTGAAGCATATTCCCTCTGAACAAGTATGGGGAGCTTAACCCAGAGCCCTGTTACCAAAGTTGTGCTGATTTACAGTTTAAGCTGAGACACAACTAAGAACAGTGACTTCTAAAAAGTCCTGGTGACACAGTACAGTTATCTACAAATATGCCCCTCTAAAGGGCGACTTCACCCAGTCCATGAGGATGGAGCTCTATTAAAAGTGTAAGGAGCCGTGTGCTTGGCTGTAGTGTAACACTGAGATAATAGTACTGTGTGGGAGTGCTGGTCCAAAGGATTCCCTAGGACCACAAGTTGGCACTATTCCAGAAATGGTCTTCTCCACTTGCCTTGTGTTACAGGAAGAGAGAGGGCCCTCCAGAGAGCTACCTTGACCAGAACTGAATTAGAAGCTCTAATTCAGACTGCACAGACACCCATATCTGTTGCTATTGATCTTTGGAAGCCAAGGGAACTTTCTTCCTAACTTCTCCACTAAATTAGAGGGTTACAGCTTGACAGCATCAATGCTTCCCTGGTTGCCCACTTACTTAGGCTGGGATTTCTCAATTTACAGGGAAGGACAGATTGCTCTGGGAACATGGGAAGCAACTCATGTAATATGTGGGAACACAGACAGAAAGTAAAAGGTGTTTTGGAAACACGTTCAGCCTAGGTTCTCTACTGTTTCAAAGGGAAGGTCCTTTCTTTGATACAAATGACTTTGGAGCTTAAAAGGTTGTTCCACAGCCTTTGGAAATACTGAAGACTGGGTTTCTATTCCCTGACCTTGCACAGCACAGAAACCCAGTTTCCTTCCCAACACATCCCGGTCTGGCAGAGCAGTGCAATACCCCAAGGCTATGTATGACTGGTCAGCTGGTTGATACCAAATGCACGCTACCAAAGACAAGACAAACCTGCGGCATTCTGTCAAGCTTTCCAAGGGGTCTTGTCTCTGTCTTCAGAAAACAAAAGCAAAAATATCTTTAATTTATTTGCCCATCAAAATAAAACAAACAAACAAAAAACAAAGCAAAGCAAAACAAAACAAAACAAAAGGTTGGATTAGGTCTGTTTGTGATTTTATCTAAACTGGCTCTTCCATCATCACCTGGAAGATCTCAAAGACTATCTGAAGATGGATTTTGTAAAATAATCACACTTGTCCAGTTTGTTTTGTTTTTTCTCAGTACGAAAATGACCACTACCCTATACTCTGGCTGATGCAATGAAACACACTGGGGCAGAAAAGCTGTTTTTGACTGTAAAGAAACATATTTCTTATTTTACTTTCAAACCACATTGGCACTTTTGTGTGAGAGTTTGATGATATAAAGTATTCATTTGTAAAAGAAAAAAGGCTTGAAAAGAAAGGTTAGGCTGTGCTGTAAGAAAACCAAGTACCAATGCATAAACAAGGATAGACATTCAAAGGGGGAAAAAAGAATTTTAAATGAAAAAGCCTGTCAACTATTCAGGGATTAACTAAGAATAGATCTAAAGTAGATGAATATTCTAAGTGAGTGGCTGCACTATCATCAAACTTTTGCTAATAAAGCAGCCATTTCTTTTGACGTTGTCTCTTATGGATTGATATTTCTTACATTACAGCTGCTCAACCTTTTCTTAATTGAGAGAATATTCTGCAATCATGCAGCTAAGGGTGCGCAAATGTGTCTTTATTTCAGTACTGTCCTGTAACATAAAAGACTTCACTAAATTTTATGCACTCCACAGCAGCTTGAAGAGTCTTCAGAAAACTGAGTTACAGGAGACCAAAAGGTCCTCATACAATAAATTGTGTTACAATTTGTATTATGACTTCCTTATGCATACATATGTCAAGCTCCTGGAGAAAAGGCAGTAGGTATGAATTTGCAAAGATATTGCTAATTACATGCAACCAAGTTTATCTCTACAAATTCAGTCAATGTGTGAACACTGAGGGTAACCAGACCCAACCATTCTTATGAGACTCCTGATATAAATCACTCCAGCGACCAGTCAGTTTATTTTACAGTGCTTTCTGATCCCTCTCCATCAGACAGAGCTAGACACAACCACAGAGCCTCGGAGCACATCTTAAAAAAAAAGTCTAATGGCTCCAAATTTCACAAATACCTGTTCAGGAAAGCATGCAAGTATCTGGCTGGCAGAAAGCTGAAAATCAGCTCTGCAATCTTAAATCTTTTAAGAGCTTCTTAAAGTAAAAATAATGCAAATTGCATTTCCTCTGATCCATGGCAAGGAACAAAACTTCTTCTTTTCTTGCCTTTAATAAGCTTAGTAAACGAAGTGTAACCATACCTGCTAAATTACCCAACCAATGATCTCCTGGCACAGAGAAGAATTTCTGTCTAATAAAAACAAAACTGTCCATTGTGGGACATTTTGCATTAGACTCAGAGGAGTGCAGGGAGTAGAGTTTCCTACCCCGATTTTGATGCTCTCTACAGGAATTGCCCTCTGGCCTCTTGGCAGGAACTCCATGACCCAGCTGAGCTTTCTACTGAATAGCTCAGCAGGGTGCAGGAGCCAGTTGCATGGCTTCACATGGTGCAGAAAGCTGCAGAGCTTTTCTCCTGAACAGCACCTTGGCCATTTTGCAACATCTGCAATAGCTACAATTCGTGGTGTGGAGAGAGGGGGAAGGAATTCTCCAGCTGTTACATCTCTGCTGAATCTTTTTTATTCCCGTCTACTGCCCTCATGATGATTTTGAAGGACACCAAATGGTTTCCATTATTCAGAACGGAATAACATCTGCTCAGCAAATATTGTTACTCCTAGGGAAGCACCTCATTCAAGCAGCAGCTCTCTTTACAACATTACTACACAGCACAATTTATTTTATATAGCATTCAGAAGACATAGTCTCACAGATACATTAGAGAAAGGGGGAGAAAAAGAGAAGTAGTTGCAGACAAAAAGAAAATGAAGATGGTGTTTAAAGGAAAGATCATGTTCTGTACTTGAAGGGGGTGAGTAGACTATGTCCCACACATGTAGGGTAGTTCAAGAGGAAAAACGACCTCTCTTCAGTGCAATAACTAGCATACCAAGGAGGAAAACTGTCACAGAGAGGTGGCCGTGTTGGGAAAGGGTATGCGAGCAGATGGACATGAGGTCGGTAGCGTGGACTAAGTCCAAAATGATCAGTATTTATTTAAACTTGAACTGAAAGCTAAGAAGGAGAAATGGAAGTTACTGAGCCCTGTTTCTCGGAGCAGAAGACAAATCAGCTCAGATAACTGAATTTCAAAGATTGGATTTCACGCTTCTTATATATTGACCCTGCACATAGCAGGGGGGTTGAAACTCGATGATCATTGTGGTCCTTTTCAACCCAGCCCATTCTATGATTCTGTGATTCTAT
>JAOWBP010004006.1:16352773-16373254 GCA_028571105.1 Tragopan temminckii
CGCATGACTTTTGGGAGGTACTGCAGCTAGCTAATGCTATGGGGAGTGTAAACATTTGGCCCACAAAAAGCTTTGGAAAGACTAAGCTCTCAATCCTCCTACAGAGATCTAATAGATTGTTTTGTCATTGCTTACTCCTGCTGAAAACCCTCTTCTCCTCTGCAGTAGTAGTTTAATTTACTAAATGTCTCCTCTACACAGCTGGAGAAAGCAAAGCCCCACTCTCCTGATCTTCATGTTGGCATAGCTCCGTATATTTCTTCAGTTCAGCCATGGCTGTTGCACAACTGTGTGATAAGTTATTCAACTGAAGGAACTGAAATATGGCCTGAGATGTTCAGACATAATGTGAGGAGGTTGACACTAGCAGCAGTGCAGGCAGACATTTAGTTAGATTATAATTATTCAAGTAGCAATTTAGCTCACTTACCAGAATTAATTTTCTTAACTCAAATTCTTACGAGAAAGCAATGAAATAATTAATGACTGCGAATGCAAATGGACAAGACATTCGTTTCATACCAAATCTGAAGCAACACCTCTTATAGCACAGTGGCCTCCATCACAACATAAGGTCATTGCTTCAAAGCTGGTGTGGGGAGAAGGGCTACCTAATTATCCCCCATACCACTTTCTGCAACACACAAGTGACCTGGAACGGGTACCTATTCAAGCACTGATAAAGGTCAGCCCTGCACAGCTCCCGAAGGAGGCTGGAGGAGAATAGCACAAGTGGGCATGGCTGAGGGCCAACGGAGCATTTAGCTGTCATTATTCCTACAGCAGATTCACATGTACTGAAAAATAGGCTTAATGAGGGAGTGTTAATTTATACCCATCCATAAGAGCATTACAGGGCTCTAACACTGACCAACCATGGGTCTAACAGGTTTTAATACTTTGATGCTCTGCGTGGACCAGAGAAAGTCACAGGCATGATAACATCCAATAAGCCCAATAAAAATGGACATCAGCCAAAGTGAATTCCTGTATGTCAAATATTAAATATGACTAATGTTGTTTGACAGTGTTCCACAGAAGGTGCATTGGAGTCTCACTACTTCCTTATCATTACCACAGAAAGAGAAAGGTAAAGCACTGCAGGAATATAAATAATTTGAAAAGCCTCATAGACAATATTCTACTGTGCACCTCATTTGCACTTAAAAAAACCTGCCCTACAGACCTTATGTACTTTTAAGATTCATCTGAAAGATACATGAAGAAGTCTTCCAGTCAAAAATGTACATATTTAATGGAATTAGATCTCTAGGCAAGAAAATGTCAGAAGAAAAGGAGAAATATTAAAGTGAATGCAGGGTGCTCCTTTCTAGTGCTTTCCTGCTTTGATAAATATCTTCTGGGATGTCATTTACTAGAAAGTCATGATTTAACAAAAAGAAAAACTGCAGTATAAAATATACTCTCTTTATTGCTGAAGTAAGTTGCTATTTTCATATTTTCCCTCTGTATTCTGCTTTTGTCAGCCAGAGGCCTTGATATTTGCTTTTATATCATCCCCATTGAAAATGCAGTGATTATTGCAAAATATTCAATTGCAGAGCTCTTCTGATTACATGGCAAGGGGAGATCACAGGGATCTGTACTGCCACAGTGTTTTCTCTGCCTTTCAGTCTCATGCGAGGGCAAACAAAACTAAAATAATAATAATAAAAAAAAGTAAAGAACCCTGATTGTGGTGGTCAGTAATCACCTTGGGCCCAATGGACTTGAACAAAATCCTCTTTATTCAGTCCCAGTGGCTCCAGCTGCTGTTGCTGAACAGCTGCTGAGTATCTGCAGTGGCCTTCACCCCTCTGCTGCTGGCAAAATGAAAGCTCCGAAAGGTATCAGTTCACATGCAGTCCTGTAGAGGCCCACAGCCTGGACCTGGCCGGCATTTTGGGTAGGGGTACTGTGATCTACTTTAACTAATGTGAATGACCTTGTGCTCCAGTGGTGATGCAAAGGTTGCACCACAAATCTTCCCCAGAGTGGGACTTGAGAAGTGCAACCCTAATTAGCAATTCCCCAGAATGGGTAGCAGAGCTATGAGAAGCCCCCTCCTCCCCCCAGGGGTGACCTGACAAAAAAAAAATTCTCATTAAAATTGGTATTGCTACCAGCAAGAAAATGTCAAACTTCCCTCTAAAGCAATCCATTTCTGTTCAGAAAATTCAAATAAAATATTTTGAGTATCATCCACAATGAAATATTTTGTTTTATTAAATTGAATTAAGGTGCTTTACATAATAAGTTGAGCTCAGAGTGTAGTCTCCGCTGAGAGCTTTAAGTTGTCTCCATGCTGTCTACAAGGGGTGAATCTTGTACAGCATAGCGCAAAGCCAATAGAACCTTTCAATCAATTTAATAAAAGTATGTTGCTTTCAGGACTGTCAAAATATTTTATATGATTTGAGATAGTTATGAAAAACCACTTTATATAGCTGAATTCATATGTTTCGGTTTACTTTCTGTATAAAAATGGCCAATTTTTCAGACTACACTTGAAATTTCCTAATTCTTCTGCATGACCATTGACTGTGTTATTTCACATACTTTCACAAAAAGACAAAAGAGTTCTCAGCCCCTTCTCTACATCTAGATGTAGATTTGTGCTCATGTAATTATAAAAGTGATTTTTTTTTTCTGCATACTTGCATGCCATCTAGGATGCATATATTACATGGATACCTGAACATATAGTATGATTATTCTATGTATGAAGTCTTTAATAAAATATCTTACACCACGTGCATTCCCCACAACAATTAACTGAATCCAAAGCAAAAGCTTTAGCGCTTTTTGTTTCTACAAGGGCTTTTAAGATGCTGAATCTTGGCAACTGAGCCAGAAAAGTCTGAATTGTCTGAACAATACCACAGAGATTTTGGCAAAGAAAAGGCAATAAGAGAAAATTAGGATTCTTACTTAAATGTCTTGTTTTTAGACCACTGTACTAGATTTTACCAGAGCCGTTTCTCCAACTTACTGGAAGCAGAATGCTGCTGCGGTGGAATACAACCAGTGATATCCATTTATATCTTGTTCGATGCCTGCACATCTCCCCCACACATATTCCATACCGATCCACATTTTCACACATCCGCTTCCCACTGCCTAAGGGGAATTCACCCTATAAATGCCAACCCTGTGTTACCTTGAGGATTCCTTTCATTCCAAACATGCTGTGTTTTTGTGTACCAGATGCTGAAGCAGCCACATCATCATCTGCATCAGCCCCCACTGCACCAAACTGCTTGCACCTCAGAAAAGAGCAGTTTCAGGCTGTTCACAACCCAGGCAGGCATTTCTGTGTCAGTTATATTCACTTCACATTTTAAAGACCTTTTTATATGCTGTTTTTGCATTTTGCAAAAGGAGATGTGTGAAGGCCCCTCGGTAGCTGTCTGGGACGTGTGATGCACGTAGGTATGTGTTCGATCACAGTTACTTGTTTCTACACAGAATTTCACTGCAACTGCATGTCTTGGAGGAACTGATCCAGCTCACATTAACTTGACTGAGAGCTGGAGCTGGTTCTAAGCCACACTGGAAAAGTGCTACTGCTCTGAATTACAAAAAAGTAAACCAAACTTCCACAACTTTACAGGGAAACATCATACTCTTCTTCTTTCTTTCTGTTTGGTTTTACTGAAAGTATTCTCAGCTTTAAGACAAGATCTCCCCAAACATTTCTGGTGACTCAGAACAGAACCTGTCTGTACCTGGGGAGTTTAAGTCTATGTTAAGCTCAGCTATGTAAGACAAGCTTTTACTTACATTCTATTTAATAAACAGGATTAAAAAAAAATAATCTTTCATCTCGAGAATTAGCTTGCTTACCCAAAGCAACAAGCTGTCTCTCTTCTCTGTATGCATCATATACCTTCAGCAATGAGCCCTTATCATCTTGCCAGCTTTCTCTTTTTCTGCAGTGCTTTGGAGCCAAATTCTCCGCTAGGTACCTCCAAAGAAATCAGTAGAGATATGCCAGGAGAGGTTTGGGTTCATGGGACAAAGCCTTCACTGTTAAAGAATGATGCTGATCTAACAACGTAAATGGAGAAAGGCTGTTTCACACTACCTGAGGATTGTGCATTATATCTGTAATGACAGCATGGCTACCAATGGCATCTGTGTCTCTCTGCTTCCAGCCTACAGATGATTTTAAGTTGTCAGGTGCATTTTCTTTTGCTATTAAATGCAGTGATTTTCTCCTACCTGCTGGGTAGTCCAGTCAGCCCATTGACTGAAGCAGTACCCTTGTTCCTAATATGGCTAAGGGAGACCAATGGCCCAGTGCTACAAGAGTGCTCTGGCTACTCACAAACAAGGCCAAAGGATATTCTGGTGGCATTTAGTATTTAAGATTTCCTCTTTTGCAATCTGCAACAAGGGACACCGCAATAAGTGGTGGAGATGGTGCACTCCAGCCTCCTGCTCATTAATGTTCACACAGGGAAAAAGATACTTTGCTTTTGACTTTCTGAGCCATGTTGAGAAATTTATTTCAGTAGTGTCAGTCATATAAGATGATAAAAATGGTGCAAATCATGCAAAGGAAGAGAAGCTGACTTAGCATGATTTGAGTTTATACAATGAATTAGGTTACTAATTAATTGATGGAGTGTTATTTGTAATTGTCCCTCTCTAATAAAGGGATTAGAACATATGTTATAATGTGCATCTTTTCTCATTGTTTTGGACACAAGAGTGTGTACAAAACTGGGGAAGAAAAAAAAAACAAAAACGACCAGTGATCCAGAAAGCAGACAGTGGGAGACAAATGGAGGGTTATGCAAGATTTAAAAAAATACCACGGTCACTTCCTGGAAAAGAAATTGCCCGAAGAGCCCAATAACTTTCCCAATATGTGCAGTAAATGATGACATGAATGAGATGTATTGTTCATCGTGGTACATAAATAATGCCTCATGCCAAGCATTCATTTAGCACTCTACAGCACAGGACTTCAGCTGCTGAGGAGTGAACAGCGTTATCTTAGGAAATCAAGAGCACAACTTGATGTGAGCTTGATTCTGGGGTGCTGACACAGCCCACTTCAGAGCCCTGCTTCATGCTTGGCACCTGAGGAGACCCAGGACAACAGCAGCTGCGACACTGCTTGATGGCAGCACTGCACAGAGGCAGGCAGCAGAACCCTGCCACACTGCCATGATTGGACATACGTGCACTCCTCCAAGGATGGCTAGCCAGGCTTCCCTGCAAGGGGCCAGCATCAGGCATCAGCAAGGTAGCAGAGAAAACAAAGCCTAAAATATTCACTCCATCATACAGCTGAAAAAATCTTTAGGGCTACCACAATATAAAGACACTGTAATTAGGACCTGTCCCTAGATGTGAGTAATCCTGCCTCATCTCCTGGCTGTGGAGAGGTGCTTCACGGAGCCCTCATGCAGAGTCAAGCTGTGCCCCAGCCCACAGACAGCACTATGAGGGCATCCCTTCCCTTGACACGAATCTCTTCCGTACACTTTGCTCTCTCCCTGCCCTGGCAGTGCTTGCTGCCCTGGGCTTTGCATTGCGGCACGTTTGCCTCCACCTCTTGTGGCCATAACTCACTGCTAAGGCATTTCCCAGCAATGTAGCACATGGGTGTCATCAGGCCTCTAATCACTGGTGCACTGTGGTCTAAAAGGAACTCTGCAATATCAATTCTTCTAATGGTATTAAAGGAGGCAGTATTACTTTTCATTTGTCCAAAGTAATCTAATTCAGTGTAACATAGTCGAAATTTCATTTCCTATATCTTTATTAAAGCAGTGCCACTCTTCAAATAGAAATGTTAGCAGAAGAAAAAGCAGAAATTGTTTTTATTGTTTAGATTTTTTTTCTAAAGGAAACAAGAAAGGCTGAAGGTAGACTGGCTCTATATCAGCTCGTTATCAGCCATGAATCATAGAGATTTAAAGAAGAAAATTAAAAAAAAAATAAATGAAAGACTTGCAACTGCAAAGTAATCCCGTTTCCAGTGATTGAAGAGATTCATTTAAACCTCACTCAAGGAGTTCTAGTTAGCCAGGGTATCTGCCAGCTCTCACAAAGAGCAAATATTTATTCCAGGGGTGTGTACCAGACACTTGTATAATTGAATGGACTTGACAAAGTTTGGGTTTTTTTTTGTTTTTGCTTTGTGACATATAACTTCATTTAGAATATTTTGCTTCCATTATCCTGCACTGGGACAGGGAAGTCTTTTAAGAAACACGGAGTTTTGTGTTTCAAAATGTTTGAAATAAGGTGGAATGCTCAGGTGGTATTTGCTTATAGAAACATTTACTTTAATGCTTTCATTAGTGCCTTTACTGCAAGCAAAGTATCAAAACTTCACTGACAAATATTATGAGAATATAGTAAGGCAAATCTCAAAAGATGCTCAGATTACCAACAAATGACACTGTCCGATAGTACCTTGCTCAACAGTAAATGAACTACAGAAGCACTAATCACTTTGAAGTTAATAAAGCCTATATTGGCTTTCAATAATTGGCATTTGTTTAGCTGCTATGATTGTAGCTATTCATTTTCAGTTGAGCAATGTAAGATAGCAGGTTTCACCTTTCACAAGTTTTAAATCCCTGTAGAATTGACAGAAAAACTGTAACCACAAATTGGTTTGCAATTTTCCTCTTTCTTCCCAGAGAGCTCTATATGGTTATATTATGAACCTTGCTTCAAACAAACTGCTTCTGACTTTTATGATCCTTTTGTGATCTAAATGGCTATCTCATAAGATATTCCACTGCAGCTCCTTTTTCAATTGCTTTTACTGTGAAATGGCATTCTGGAGATTTCTGGGGACCATTTCACACTCTTGCGGTATTGATTTGCTAAACCTGATGATAGGTTTACACTTAAGATGCAGTCTAGTATATGAACGAAGTGTAAAGCATATGAAGAACAGATTCAGGACTTTCAATAACCCCATCTTCTTGATGGGGCTTGCCTCTTTAAAGTAGGTTAGTGTCCCACACTAAATTTTTGAGTGCAGGGTGCTATATGGGCTCCATTTCTAATTGTAGTGGAATGTAATGCTTCCATTACACTGAATTGCAGTCACAGAAAAGCATGGAGAAGGTTAATGCTAGTAACTTGTAACTTTCCAATGTAAGGTCAGAGCAAATAGACAATGGCACTTGGGATCTGAAATGGGAAAATACACGTGAAATTGTTTCTTGAGTTCTCACTTATGAGGTTGACAGAGGATAGATTTTCTCCTGGGTACACTAGAGAAGTGACAACAAAACTAATGTCTTTGGGCTTTGTTGTTGCAGATAATCATTTTTCTTTAAAAGGCTGATCATTGTGCAATGCCTATAGGGCTAAGGAAAACCCACCTTTGATGGAGTTACAGCATTAAAATCAGTTAGAAAGATTTTTATGATGAAAATGGCACTCAATATTTACGGGGCGAAAACACAAACCCATGACTCTGCCTTTACTTTGGCAAATGCAATGAAATTAAGAGATGCGCCCAGGCAACTCAGCTGAGACAGAATAAAACAATCAGGCAATCACAACTGCAGTGAGGAACACACAAAGAGCAAAGAAACACCCTGCCAGAGCCCGGGAGCTGAGGTCCAGCACATTTTGTTCAGGAGAGAAAAGGGAGAAAAAATAAATGTTCTATATTTGAGCAGCATTGCACATACAACCATGCGAACACGACTTTGCTAGTGCTCCTCTAACGCTAATGAACTCGTGTAGGAGGGTGGAAAAGCAAGACAGTGAGGTCCTGGGAGTTTCTGGAATGTAGGCTGCAGTTAGGTCTCTGTATGCCTAAATCTGGGCAAATTAGAAAGAAGAACTGAGAAATTCAGTGCAGCCGATGGCACAGGACAAAAGGAACAGGGAATCCTTTACTCTTTTACCAAGACTGCTGGAGCAGTGATTAAAATATCATTTCACTGTAACACAATTATATGTTAAAAAAGGAATCAAGATGGCTACTTTCAAATGTGAAACAAATAAATATGCTAGAGTATGCATCCTGAACAACCCCCTGCATATATTGAACACATGGCTTTATTTCTGAAATGTGTGGATGAATTCTGGACTATGTGTGTAAGTGATAATATGATTGTGTATGTCTGGTGAACGAAGTCCAGATGAATTGCTTATTGATATCAAACAAAGGAAGAAGTTCCTCTTGCAATATCCGGAATAAAGGAAGATAACACTAGTTATTGCTGACTAGGGTGAGCTTTTGCTTACAAAACAAGTTTTGCATGATCACCTGGCCTGATGTCTGACTCCTTTCTTTCTACTTTCAGCCACTTTCATCGTTTTGTTTTGTTTTTGAATCTGACAGCAGACAGTACTTGAAGGAATTCCTATGCAGTGGGTTAGCAAATAGACAATCAGAGCTGCTGAGCTTTCAGTTGATGGTTAGGGATTTTGAAATGGGTTGCTGTGAATTTTTGTTTGTTTGTTTGTGTGTGTACAGTTCTGTGTCTTGCTAAACTGAAGCTTTACATATGTGCAAAAGAAGCTGAAAAGTTCATACCCTCTAGGATCTTCAGAATTACATAAGGAGTCCTGCAACATGTGCACCCATTTCAAGGTTTTAAGGGGTTTTTAAGTTCTGATAAGCTATCCATTATAGATCACATAAATTGCCCAAATCATCTTCATTACTGTATTACATATTTATTATAGATCTGGCAAGAAATATCCATCAAGACTAAGGCCTAACTTACTGTCACAGTAGTTATACAATAGACCTGGATATATTATATTATATATTAACAGTCTGGGTGAGAGAATAGGGAGTATGCTTGTTAAATTAGCAAATAATTCCCATGGCATACTTATATCTAGATGCTCCTATTTATTTGTCTGTCTGTCTGTCTGACTGACTGACTATCTCTCCATCTGCATATCTTCAGACAGATCTATGGAAATGAGACCTACACAGCTGGATGCAGTAGAGACAGTGGTGCACATTACACACCTAAAACATCACACACCTAAAACTTTCACCTTACTTTTGCCTCTCAGATCTTTTTCTTTCACCAGATTGAAATTTTCTGTGTGCTGAGATAAAAACCTTTGTGTCTGTATTTGCTGTTATTTGTTGTTTGTTTTTTCTTTCCCCCACAGTGTTTACAGATTATTAATACAAAACACCTTGGGCTGTTTGTAGCTGAACATGCCTTTGCCCTGTACACATATGGGTTGTGTACACAACTACACCACTTCAGAAGATGCATTTCACAACACTGTCATCAACATCCACTCTCTGGATAAGGGGGGAGTAAACTCAAAGGAAATTTAACAAGAATTATTCTGTGATTATCTTGTGAAGTATTTTGACAACATCTCTAAAGACTTAACCAAACATTCCCAAAGCAAATGAAGCAGATGACATTATTCTTCCCCCTTAACTTCATGCCCTGAACTCCTATGAATGGAGACACTGCCAAGGTCAGATTCCTAGTCTCAATGAAGCTGTGGGGACTAACAGCGAGCAAAAACTTGTCTGTGCTAGCAAAATACACTGTAAACAGCCCTCTACACTGCATCAAGGAGGGACTCAACATCCTAGTTTTCAGAACAGCTTTACTAGGAATGATTCACTTGGAAACCCGCTGTGACTACCCGCCTTCAACCTTCAAACTTCGTTCAACAGCTTCTGCATTCCTAATGCCTTTGTTGGGTAAATTAAGTCCTTCTTATTTTAGGAAATCACACCAATTAGGCTTTTTAAAAACAACCAAAGAGCATAAGAAGTTTACCTTTAAGAGTAAAGAACTTCATGCAAATATGCTAGGAGGAGATTGAACAATCCAAAATATTCAGTGTTATTTTTCTATGGATATTCTAGATAAATATTCGCAATCCATGAGCCACTTTTCAGTGCTGGTATCAATATCAAAAGATTGGAAAATCTTAAAACACTGAAAGACCATCTGTGCATGCTAGCAACTGCCAAATCTGCAACTGTGGTTTCTTCCCTGCTAATTCCATATTTTCATGATAGATTAATGGGCACCATTTATCCAGAATAAATAAATGTGGAAGTCCCGCCTTCCCTCTTCACCGACCCTCATTATTTTACTGATTTGCACCAGACCACTGAGCACATTAATGCAAGTGAGCTGCTGTCTGGATTCAAAAATGATCACACTTGGTAGAGAAGGAACACTTGGCACTGTCAATTTCTTTACAGACTGAAAGTCCTTGAAGTTGAAATAAAATATATGCAGAGATCTCCAGACTACAAACAACACAGAAAAACTGCAGAAGTTGAAGGATTTCTCTTTCGTTTCACCGACTTAAATTTGACCTACGTATGGGCAGAAAAGCACATGGATATTTTACATTCGCTACTCCTGTTTCACCAAGTGCGTTCATCTTGTTATTTCTTTCGAGAGGCATTACAGACACAAACATTTTTACTTTTAGCTTGCTAATTTATGCCAGTTAGTGTAAAATTCCAGGGCTGAGAAGAAAGTCGCAGAATCAAACCTTTACATGTGCTTTAAAGGAAAAAATTGTTCTATACACGGTCAGACACTCCATTCATACTTTGCAAATCTTTCCACTTAGTTATTTGCATGCCTGCATGCACACATATGCATTCAACAACATACATCACAGTTTTAATAAGAGAGTCACATTTCAGAGAGCTCTTATACTATTCAGATTACATTGATTTCTACAAAATTTATTATTGTAGCTGTTACCACATACTTAATAGTCTGATTTACGAAAGTTTAACTATAGGCGTCTAACACATTATCTGCCACCTCCATGATTTCTTTGTGTGTGAATGGGATGCTATTTGCAAATTTGGAATGCAAATAGTTCATAATCCTGTTAAACACATTTCTTTTAAGAGGAGGAGACTTTATCATGGCATACTGTGTCTAAAAAAATTGCTAAGGACTGGGCATTCCATTGGCAAGGCGTAAGCATGCCACATGCCACAAGAAGCCCACATGCTGCGGATTTGTAGAAACAACACAGAGGATTGCTGCTGTGCAAGGTCTGACAGAACTGTCTGTTGAAATTCTTTGCTGCTTTCTTAATACTCTCTGTCTCCTCTCCTTGCCTGTAAGTACACATTAGGTTAAAAACAAAGCCTAGAAGTTCCTCCTAGTGAAGCACAAGTCAGGAGCCATGCAGACTGTCTAATTCTAAGCGACAGAGAAAGAAGGTAGGGCAGCATGGCTTCACATTGAGCCTGAACAACTAGCAGATTAAACATTTTGCTTATGTTTTCTACTAAGTAGTCTCCCACCTCCTAGTACACTATTGCTTCTAGTGAGGTAACTCAGCAATAAAAGGTTAAATTAACCTAGAAGAAATGACTACAGAAATAAAAAAAAAAAAATGTAATTTTCTCTTCAAGATGCTTTTCTGGATCTTATTTATTTTGCTAAACACGGACAACAAGAGCTAGTCCAATTCTTTATCTGTTCCAGACAGCTTTTGAAAACCTGGACTACACCAAAAATCTCTGCTGGATTTATTTTCTACCTGCTTTATTTTTGCATATATGAAATGATTGGTTTTGATGCAATTTGTTTATATTTGCATCAGTGTGTAAAGCAAACTCAATCATATACATTCATAAAGTCAATAGTATATTAAATAGAACTTTGATTATTACTTATGTAACAGACTCTGAAATTACTTATGTGAAAGCTTAATGGGGCTCAGTGGGACTCGAGCAGATGATGAAGTATTTTCTGAATCAGAGTTATTTCCTGGTGACCATCTATGGCTGAAGTGACAAGAACCAAGAACCAAGAAAAAATGTTGATAAAGTTGAAGAAATTATTCAGCCTTAGAACGATACTGACTGCACCTGCTTGTTCATGCAGAGTGTGGTAATCTCATCATTTTGAAGGGAACCAGCTATTCAGTCTCTAGATCAAAATAAATATATCGAGGCCTAGAAAGAAGTAAAAAAGACACCACTAACCCAGAAGGCAGCTAAAAAAATTAAAATCTGTCAAAAACCATGGAATTCCACAATTATAGCTTATCCAAGATTTTATGGGGGGAAAAAGCTTGACTCCTTTGAGCCAATACTGTTTACAGTTGCTGCAATGAAAATTCTAATTTTGTGCTCTAATGAACACAAAACGATCCATAGTCAACCTTGGCAAAACTTATAATGACTGTGTAATTGAAGTGACTTTGTCACATTAAAAAAAAAATTGTTTCATAAAACTGTAGTAACTGCCAAGAAATAAAACTATAGGAAGGACAGTCCTGGGTATGTGATACAGGGAGCTATATCGCCTTTGTAGCTTGTAAATGTTGGGCTTGCAAAGCTGTGACACATTCATATGCAGTCGCTCTCCTCACAGCACGTTAAGGCTAATTGTGAATTACAGCGAGTGCTTCACTGTGAATGTGTGACACTGAATTTGCTATCTAAAAACAGTGCTTGTGCTGTCATGCTGTGTGTCGAAGGGAGATGACACACAGGAAGCTGGCAAGCGAACCCCAGTGAGAGTGTGTCGTGACACAAATCGAAGTGTCTCTCCACTTGGAAACTTCATGGAGAAGGTGCACCAAAGAGGGAAATGAGATCACAGGCTTTTGGGAAGAACGGAGCTTCAGGCAGTGGCATGCTTAGAAGGTTCTCCAAGGTACCAGATTTCCCCAGAGATTCCCTAACAGAGCTAGCTGACTTCCGACTGTGGTGCGTGAGCGTGGGCTTATGCTCTTTGTGGTATATGTTCTGGACTGGCAGCATTTATTCTCTGAGTTTCCCGCATCCTCTCTACACCCCAAACTCCCAACACAGCCCATACCTGTGTCCTCCAATGGGCGCAGCACTCAGCCTCCCAGTCTTCCTGAACAGATGGGGACAGCAGAAGGAGAGAAGGTAAGCACCAGGAAAGGAGCAGCTCTGTGTCCACAAAGCATGTTAGTATTTAACAGGTGCTCTGTTGAAATACAGAGGGATCAACTAGAATCTGAAGTTCACATTTTCCTCTGATGTAATTCCACTTGCACAGAACTTGGCTTTAAGTATCACAGTTTTGATTTCAAATATGAGTGAACAAATATTTTCTATTTATTTAGCACAGCAATGGCTTCAGCAAGGAGCCAGTGTAAGTTCTGTAAAGAATGCTAGTCACAAAAGCTTTTTTTTCTGAGTATTCCTTAATGATTTAGGGACTGGGCACCTAAATGTCTTTAGGGGAAATCAATAGATAATTCCTTCCCATTTTCACTGTGGTAAGGATTTTTCCAGAGATCACTGTTCCGAAAGACTTTTCATGGTGCTTTTTCACTTTAAAAACTAATCTGATTCAACATGAAGTTCCATTATGAAAAAACTGTTACAAGCGATGACACTAGTTATGGAAAATTGAAATGAAGTGAGAGGAACCCAACATCAACCCATAGGAAGTTCTGCTGTCTTCGAATGACATGAGGAACTCAATATATCTAATCATCAAAGTAAAGCCCACTGGGAACCAAACTACAGCTGAACTGCAGAGGGTTGCTACTTGATTGCTAGACCCAAAAGTGATAAGCCATATGCCGCTTATTTATTTGTCTTGGTAGCTTACTATGATTGATACCAAGGATGACTCTCCTCTTCACCGTGAAACAATGAAGACAACAGGAATTAGGAAACAGAGTATAGAGATTATATTTTACAATCCTAATTTTTAAATCCGTCAGTTCCTGGAGCTCAGTGCAGTAAATTCCCGAGTGTAAACGCTTTTCCAGCTTTCTTCAGAAAGATATATTTTTTTCACCATCCTTGTGCCAGTCTCCTTGATTTTTCTTCCTCGCTCGCCTGTGTCTCTGAACCAGCCTTTTCCCAGCACTCCTCCAGCCTCCACACAAAGGCACCACAAGGTCAGTGCAGGGCCCTGGTACGGCGTGCCCCGCACGTCCCTTCTCCTGGCTGGGGGCGGAATGCGCTCTGTTTACAATATGCTAGGTTTCCAGTTGACAAGGCCTGGAAGCCACTGTGTATAGCTGAACCTACATCCCATAGGTAGGGAGAGCACATTGCTGTCGAGATGCAGCCCACTTCTACGATTAAAGAGCCAGCAAGCTGACAAGGCCTGATGGATGAGCCGATACTGAACACACGTTACGTCTGTAACGTGAGAGTTACACGACTCGGAGCAACTCGCTGCATGACACAAAACAAAAATCAGCTCAGACATTACAAGCACCCCCACTCCAACCATGCTAATCTCTTCTTTCATCCGTGATCTTTGCAAGTGACATAACGTTATGGTAAAATGTTCGGCACTTAAAAGAATATCTGCAGCCTCTCTGCCACTATTAATAAAAATATTTAATGCTCTTGTTAGGAGGCGCAATTTGATTACTGAACTGTTATCCAACAAATCCTGAAAACAATTCAAAGTGAATTTCCCTAATATGTCTATTTTTCTATCCTGCCAGAAGGGCTGCTAATGAATTTGCTGCTTGAATGAACAGACAGATTGGGAACTATAACTGTGCTGGCCTGGGCAACATGGCACTGGCACCAAAAACCTATTTGTATCCATGAAAAGTTCTCTCCAGAGTATGTATCTCATCCAGAGGTGATTTTCCAATAAAATCAGCCTCGATTATTGCAAGTGCAGGAGCAATCCCTGAGGGAGTATATCAGGCAATTCAATACTAGGAAATGTTGTACTAGGCAAAATTAACCTTGTAGCAGTGTTACTTCCTTTCTTTTGTATTCATCGATCCTAAATGACTGGATTTTTTTTTTTTTTTCTGTTTCTCTCAAATAGCAGAATTTCTTTTTTTTTTGTACTTATATTAAAACAAAACAATACAAAACAAAACAACCCCCCCTCCCCCCAGAAAACAAAAAAACATTTGAAAGATACCTGATTTTCTTTTTATCACGCATTTTACCACCAAAGTAAAGGGCTGTTTGCTATGTAGCAGGCTCTTTTTGAGGGATATATCAGCAAGGATAACAAGGAGAATACTTTGATAGCAAAGAGTACCACCTTTATTCTGTCCTATCTCAATGACCTCACAAGAGGAAACCTACTATCAGTGCTGCTCCAGAAGTAATGCCTCCTATGTTATGATGTTGGCTTATGACATCAGAGGCGAATGTGATGAGATTGAAGTAGATCCAATATTCTCCCACCAATATTCTGTTTTTGTTGCTGTGTGACAGATGGCAGTACAGGGGCAATTGGATAGAATGCCATCTGACATGGAAGTGCAAATAAAACAAAGTTATGCCACTGTATTCCTCCATGTGGATGTAATAGCACCCACTGGCATTCACTGATGCTTGCTGAATGTCTAGGGAGCCAAAACAGTAGATATGAGCACAGTGGGGGGTGGGTGGTGTGTTTCAGCAGTGGCGACAGCAACTGATGGTCATCTCTGCTGGTGCAGATGTTTACAAGTGTGGTATCTTGTTCATCACTGCTGAAAGCGCATCACTAATAGTAGTGACTATACTGAAAAATACTGTTTTGTAGCTGAGAATTTGCTCAGCTACAAAATCTTGCACTCTTTGCATCTGTTGTAATTTCCACAGAAATAAATAGGAGGAATTACTTTAGGAACAACCTACATTTATTACCAAGAGGCCAAAAGCTAGAAGGACCAAGGAAACTTCATTCTCCCCTCTCACTCCAATGTAAAATTAGAAGTTCCAATGAAGCAAGAAAGCAGATAGAGGGATTCCAATGTCTAAGAGGCTTATGATAGACTCAGTCAAATCCCACTGCCAGGTAGCCTTACATTGCCTCAAGAAGGCTCTCAAAGGCAGGAATCTTCATCTGGAGAATATCTATACAGTGCTAGACCCTAACTAAATTAAATACTCATGTAAGCACACTAAAACTACTTGCTCTCATTATTTTTCTTCCAGGAAGACAAAAGTGACATAGCAGTGAAATTCAAGAGTGCATGTGATCTGGTTGGTTCCTGTGTGGGATTCAGGAATCTATTCTGAAACCACAGACAAAATATTCCCATTCATGCTGGGACCAGGCGTTATCTTCGATTTTGCTTGTATCTGTTGCTTGGTTGCAATATCTTTGCTCAGAAACACATTTTTAGAGCATTAATTTTGAAAAGATCACAGGTAGTTAGAAAACAGCTGTTACTTACTACGATGCCCAAGGCAAACACTTAGAATAATTGCCTGAATAAATGCTAAGTGACATAAAGTTAACAATGAGGAAGACAAATACAAAGCCTAAAATGACCAACAACACAGTACGAGAATGGGGAGAACCCACATCCTCCTTTGATCCACAACAAATTGGAAAAAATATTGACCTTGGCTAATTTTCAAAGGAAGAAACGAGGAAAAAAAGAGCTTTTGTTTGGTTCAAACTTTCACTTCATTTTTTCCCTAAAACCTCTGAAATCTGACCTAAATTTAATCTTGACAAACTTTGTCACAACAAAGGTGAGAAAACGTAGTTTTGAAAAGTAACAAAAGTGACCCAGTTAAAGAGAAAATACATATTTTTGCCCAGCTGCAATAGTCGTGGTAATTTTTACACAAAAGGTCAAGTGGAGTATGCATTTCTCAGTGAATAAAAAATATGCTGAAGAAAAGTTTACTCTAGCAATCCAAAGTTGTGTGGTGGCTCCTGAGCAACGAGTTTGGCTCAGGAGCTGCAGCCAGTGTGTGTGTGGTTGGATTCAGCAGTGCTTGGTATTGATGGTGTGTGCTCAGATTTGTAAGAGATTAGATGAACGAGCTCTCAGAGTGTCCATCTCACTGTCTTGTAAGCAAATGTTGTGCTCACACAGGATGTGTAGCAATTTAACTGTTTACTATAAATTATACAATGAAGTCAGAAACTTTTCACTTCAAAAATGCATTGTGCTCTTTCCAGGTACCTGTTGTGGTAGATAGCTAAAAACCTTCAAAATACAAAAAATTCTATATTTCAGACTTAACCAATGTGACTCATTTGCACAATTTAAAGTTCAAACAAACTGCTAGTCAAGTGAATTATAACTTATTATCACAGGCTAGAGACTTTTAATACATTCTGTGGTTGGGACAGGGCTGATTTACTGTTTTGGGCCCTGCCAGTTGTTATCATGCATCATTTCCTTAGAAATAAAAATAGCCCTACTGTGGTTTTCCTTTGGACTGATAAAAATATATCTAACAAGATGTGTCAGAGGGACAAAATTCAGAAAACAAAGGTAAAATATTAAACAGAGTTATTATTTTATGTCTAAAGCACTATATCTTCCAGCTGCTGTGATGACTTTGGAATAAAGGAAAAGGTACTGCAGAAAAGAAAAAAGATCTAAAGGAGAAATTGAGCTCTGATAAAACCACATGGGCATAGCTGAATTGTCAGAGCTTTGCAAGAGTCAAAATTTACATAAAAATCAGTATTTAGGGATTAGTGTGCTATCATCAAAAAGGATTTAATATGTGCATTTCTTTGCAAACAGTTTAAAAGCGGCAGTTTTATAATCCATTTTCAACACTAACCTTTAACTTGTAAGAGTAAAATAATCCCTCGCAACATTTCTAGAGTTCACATTTTGCTGAGAAAATGTAGCTCCCTAAATAAAACTCTCTGGAAACCGATGCGTTTGGTTTTCATAGTGATACTCCAAGTGCCAACCCTGCTGGAAGCACTGCGTGCCTGTACAGATTCAACCATGTGGGCCAGCTTTCAGAACCAGCGGTATTTCGAGTTTGGCCAATTCTCTGAGGGACTCGATTGCTGGTGCAATATACTGATCTGATAGACCGAACCCTGCCACTGTGTGGATGCCTAAGTGGACAGACCAGGAGGATCAGGGGCTAAAGAACATTGTCTATTATTGCCTGTAAGCAGGCTTTTCCTGGATTTCTGCAGAAGATTTGAGTGCTTTCACATGCTAGACTTAAAGTATTAAAACATAAATATGAATGGATTTCTTTGAGAAATGAATGTGGGCAGGCAGTTTAGGCCCTGTGTTGTAATGGATTTTTAGAACTAATTCAATTGGTGCTGGCTGATTTAGTAGTTAGACAGATATGGACTAAGGAACGTTTATAAGCGGAGACTAACAGGTGATGGCTGTAAATTGCCTGGAAGTTTCACTGAAAATGAGATTTACAGCAAGTTTTGGCTTTTTGTTTATTTGATTGTGGTTTGATTTCAAGTTCTTTAGCAAATGCCCTTTAGATTCATCTACTCATATACATATACTCATATACATCTACTCATATACATATGCCTGCATAAAGGCTACGTAGATACACAAGTACATATATATACATGCATATGTATATACAGACACCTTCCCAGACATAAATGGGAGTTTTTTTCAACCTACGCAACCTTTTTTTTTTTTTTTTTTTTTTTTTATAAAACAGAAATTGCTGAGCACCAGTACCAGTGGCACACCACCACCTATGTTGGTTACAAGTGCCTGATCTGACCAGCAAAAACAAACCTTCAGACCTAGCCCAGTGGCCTGCACATTTGACAACAGGAGCAAAAGATCTGTTTATGGTTACCACTATTACAGCATATATTAACTGACCCTCGGAGTCTGACCTGTTTGCCCTCCTGCATATTGAGTCAATAAGAGAATCCTCTGGCTCTGCATGACTTGCTTAGACCTTAGACCTTCCATGCAAGTCTTCCCAGGAAGGGAAAAACAAGGTGCCTTTGCAGCTGGTAAAACAAAGGTATTTTTTTAAAATGCAAACAGTAGAAATAGTCATTCATATTCCATTTATAATGAAGGATGAAAAGGCCATAAAAATACCACTGTGCTTTGCAAATGGGAGGTCAATTGAAATGTCAAGATATCAATAGTTAATGGGTTGCAATTCCAACAATGGGTGGGACAGAAAATTGTACCAAGTCAAGTCTGATGGCCTTCTGAGAAGAAGATGAGTTTTATGGTGGGAAAAAACAATAACCACTGAAAGTCTTTCTGTTTAACAAACATGTGGCTGGTCTTGTCAGTGATGGAAAACAAATATATTTCAAAAATATAAAAAGCAGTAAGGTTTTAACATAAGCTATAATCCTAAAAGATGAATCTGGTAGTCATTAAGTCTACAATGAATTTAAACATGTGCAGGTGTTTGGGGTAAATGGCAACACTTTCTATTGAAGGTTTTAAAGCTCTGTAACAGAAGAGAGGATAAAGGACACTCAAGGAAGCCAGAGTTTTCTTTCCCAAAGCAAGAAATCAATTTGAATATTCTATAGTTCTACAAAAGTTCATGGAGTACAAGAGCTGCTCTTAAAAATATTCATTTTTTATTAAAAATATATATATCTTAAAAAATTATTTAATTCTGCTGTGCTGGATGAAACCAGGGTTTTAACTAAATCATTCTTTCAACTGACTGCATTTTCCCAAGGAATCCCTCTGGTCATTTTCATAAAGGACTGCAATCTGAAGCTTTTGAGCCAGGCTATTCCCAGTTCTCAGTGAGAAGAGCAGCACCATACAAAGAACTCATCATGTGGAAGAGAATAAAAAGAAACCAGTTATCTTCCTAACCACTGCTTCTGTCTGACTGGCTGCCTCAAAGGCTTCCTTTCCCAATTGCAAAGAGATTTTGCCTTTGCTCACTGGTGGACTCACACTCTTAGAGGGAAAACAGCATTATTAATAGTGGCTTTTGAGTAGGAAAACTCCTTGGTCTACACAGCAGAGATACACGGTATCATGAATGAGAAACAGCAAGCAATCTTTCGTTCTTTTGCGTAACATGGCTACTTGCATGGATTCCTGTGAACATACGAGGAAAAGGCTTTAAAAAAACAAAATACAGTATTCTTTCAAGCACTGTAGTGTTCAGTGCCACAGGATGTTGTGGGGACAAAAGGTATAAACAGATTTTAAATGAGATTTTACATGGAGAATAAGTGCATTGGTAACTCCTAAACACAGGATGCGAGGTCATGGAAGTATGAACTGTTGTGCACAGGAAAATGGGAGATCTTCTGCTTTGAAGGTTGCTTCTCTAATTTCTGTCCTTTCCCCACATACTGCCACTGGCAATAATAAAGTACCAGGCTAGCAGACCTTCAGACTACATTAACGTACAGGCTGCCAAGCAAAGTCTATTTGTACTTGAAAGCAAGGCTTAACCCTGACTGTACTCAGATCTGATGGGATCCTGCAGCTTGACCCACTGAGCCAAGGGACAAATGATTTGGTCAACTCAACACAAACATGATGCCTTTTGGCTCCTAGGCTGATATGGGCTTTCATTGCCTACCCAGGTCTGGGAAAAAGCCGGGGAACTGTGATCATCAGCTGGATTTCAGAACAAGGCTGCTATTGAATTCTAATGAGAATCCAAATCACAGAGTATATAATAGATTATTTCCTCTGGATATGTCGTAATTGAAAACAATTTCTCATGTAACAGCTCTTTAGAAATCAGAAAGTGTCCACAGGGTAAACTTGGTTAAGTAATGTTACTTCTTTCAGACTCAGGGATGGGAGCAGCATGATAAGGACTAGCAAGTAAGAAAGTAACTA
>JAOWBP010004006.1:16386541-16397568 GCA_028571105.1 Tragopan temminckii
CAGGAAGATCATGCTTAGCCAATCTGACAGTCTTCTGAGACAGAATGACAGAAATTGTGGGGAGACAAGTGGATGTCATCTACCTGGATTTCAGCAAGGCTTTCAATACTATCTCCCATGACGTCCTCATACCTGAGACTGTTCAGCCTGGGGAAGACTGAGAGGGTATCTTATTAATTTGTACAAATATCTTAAGGAAGGGCATCAATGGGATGGGCCAGGCTGTTTTCTGTGGTGCCTGGCAACAGAACAAGAGGCCATGGGCTCAAACTCAAATGCAAAAGTTCTATCTGCATATGAGAAAAACTTCTTCATTGTGTGACTGAGCACTGGAATAGGTTGCGCAGAAAGGCAGTGGAGTTTCCTTCTCTGGAGATATTAAAAACCTGCCTGTATATGATCCCGGGCAATGTGTTCTAGGTGATCCTGCCTGAAGCAGGGAGGTTGATCTAGATGATGCCAAGTAGTGTCTTCCAACCTGTACCATTCTACAATTCTGCAATTCTAGGAAGTAATTCTTTAAGAAAAAAAAAATATCTGAATTGAAATTCTAGTTATACACAACACTTCTTAGTAAACAAATTGTTACAAATTCATTACAAAAACCCCAGGCTTAGCAGATGATTAATTCTACCTTGAAAATGTAAAATATTTAGCTGGGAATAAAATGTAGTATTGTATTCTTATTTACTAATGGCTTCTCTTCAAATGTGTGTTTGATTCAACATCCCAGAAGGCTAATAAAACAAAAAATCCACTTTTTGCTGGGCTTACTCTACACCCATGTATGTTATCATCACATGATAAAGTATCTTAAGAATGAAAAAGATACAGAAAAAAATTGGTCAAGAAAAATTTACAAGAGAAGCAAAAAAAAAAAAAAGTCTTCTCAAAAATTTCCTAAAGAAAGAAGGAGAAAAATAAATAAATTCAAGTAATGTCTTGGTACTTCATTGTGCAGGTGCAGACAGTTCTAAAATTGGTGTATTTCTTGGTTGTCCAGGTCTAACAGAATGAGTATAATTATTTGTATCTATCTCGATCTCTGAGAGTTATCTGAATAAGTGCCGATGTTTTGAAGCCTTATAATGAAGTGTACTTTTGGTGTGCATCTAATTGCTACTTTCGCAGCTTTCGAGCGGGTTATAACTTTCTTTGCCAAAATGGAAAGGAGGTTAGGCAAATGTCTCTGAAACAGCCCCTCCTACTTCAGTTCCTTTACCGTTTATACCCTTAGATTCTTTACAGTGGCAAAGTTCTTTAACTCTTTCCTCCAGGATTCCAATCTATTCTAAGTTTTGTCCCTATTCTTAATGAAGGAAGAGTTTCCTAGATTTGAGAAGCAAAAGGGCTGAGTCAAAGAGTACCAGCACTGGTGGTGCTGGAAAGGTGTGTGTTGATGTTGCTATTGTTCATTTGTTTGTGCTGTTTGGTTTTTTTTCCTGTTCAGGACTAAAGATTTTAAGGATTTTAGTTTATACTTTACATGAAATTTACCCCGAATATTAAATCAAATAGGCAATAGAAGTAAACACACATAAAATAACCCTTTGCTACCCCTGGTCTGGTTTACCATATTGCTCAGATGACTTTGCCAAGTAGCACAGCTCTGAAAATTACACATAATATATTGCCATGAAGAGTGGTAGCTTTGTAAAGCACACATGTTCTGTGGGAGAGGAGCAGGCCCAAGCCTGCAGTGTCACACTGTGCTTCAAGCCTGCCCCTACACGTGAGTAGGAGGTCTGCTCTTGGAAGATTCATCCTGATGGTACAAAATGAAGTATCTCCAACCCCAACAAACCTTTCAGTGGCAGATGCATTCATCGTAAGAAAAATTAGGGTGTTTAGTTCTCATTACCATTCTCCTCCTGGAACTCCTCCAGAGGAAATCAACTTTCAGTTCCTCTTCCCTTATTCTAGCTGACAAGTTAATTACTGGATTTATCATGCCCTTTTCATCACCTACTTCTATGCTTGTTCTGGCCACCTATGAGTCCCTCTGTCGAGATATCTGCAGCCCCCCAGCCTTAAGCAAACACTAGCGCAACATTCTACTAGTGTGAAAAACTCCTAAGAATTCAGATTTTGAGGTTCACATACATAGTCGCCTGGGCTTTTACATAAGAGCAATGCTACAGATGGCCAGTATAGAAAAGCCAGACAATTTCTTTACCAAAAAGCTTTGCAAAGCATGCATAATAAAAATCACACTCTCCTTTTGAGGAGAAAAGGAAGATAAATGTTTCCTGTGTGGTTGGATTAGTGAGTGTTGAGCACCTAGACGGCCCACAGATACCACAGACCTCAGATTTATTTTTATAGGACAGTACAGTCAAGTCTGGCTTTTCCTTTAACAACAACAATATTGGTGTCAATCAATTATCTCAGCTGCTGCTGCCTTTGCTTGCTGCCAAAACAATGCAAGGCTTTTGCATAAGTGGCATATGTATGTCAAAGGACTTGGGGAAATGTATTTTTCTCCATGCTAAGAATAAAGCCTCCTTTATAAAAACGTATGTGCACAGGCATGCATGCACACACATAGTACGTGATCCATCCTTAGGACTGAAAGCTGTATCTCCCTCCTCTCACTCATTCCCAAAAAGCTGGCAGATCTCTGATGTATGGGTCTTCTGGCTCTGCTCAGGAACAAATGGTCTTTCCACCTCTATTTAATTAGTGATAGAGGCACCAGGTCTGTGTCTAAAGCTTTTCCTTGAGGTGAGTGATTTCTAGTGGCATGGCTGACAGCTTGGCTGCTTCGGGCTGGTGGCATGAAAAACTAAACCTATGAAATGCAAATGCTTAAGAGAGCGCTGAGGGGCCTGCTTATTTGTGGGAATGTGAGGAGAGAAATTCTTGCAGCTGTATTTATCCATCTTTTCAACAAAGGCATTTCAGTCTTCGCTAGGGCTGCTCACCTTCCAGTATTTTCCTTTTTTTGCATTATTTTCCCTACTGTGGTAGAAAGTTTTTGAGCCACTGAGATGCCAGTGCATATCAGGCAACCCATGGGAAAGGCAGTTCAGTGGAAGGGATGGCACTTCTCCAGTTCCTCCAGTGCTGATGCATGCAACTGAGGTAAGATCATGGCTGCAGTCTGCAGGGGCAATCTTCTTGTTGTTGATCTATAGAACTGTACAGTCTACAGCAACCATTCCTCCTGAGGGCTGTATTAATCCCTGCCCCCGCTGAAAGATGACCTCTGCAATAACAACATGTGCAGAAACAGTTACACGAGATTCTTTGAGTCTGAAAAAGTGAAAAGCCTTTGATAACACCATGCAGTTTAGTGGTGTGCCATGTTCTTTGCTCATAACTACATCAAGTTCACCTCAGATCTCACAGCGGCTACAGAAAGCTTTTGCTGATAATGAACAAACACAATGATAGGAACCTATGTCACCACTATGTGAATTAGTACCTTAGACATCAGCCATCAAATCCCTAATTTCCAGAGACTGGTCTAACAGAAGCTGGAGAATTCATTTTACATGGTTGATGATACACGGCTGTTTCTACTAGTGTTGTGCAGAATAAAATAATTTGAGTATCAATTTAAAGGGACTGAGGTAGCAAGAAGAGGCATATCTTCATGAAAGGATTTTTCATAGTTACAGACTGAGAAGAATGACTGCACTGTCTTAATAGCTTCTGTTTTCATTAATGGCTCAATGAAAACATTTCCTTACAATTACAAAACATGACTGTAGATCTTAAACACTGGAAAGTGGGCTCTTTATCAAAACACACTGCTGTGGCTACAACAGATGCTGCTTCACTCTGGGTTTTAGACGAAACCCGGTGACAGATAAACTGTTTACATTAAAGACTCTATCAAAGTTATTTTGCACCTAGTTTCATCCTAATCCATCTGATTTTTCCACAGCTTTGACAAGATGACCTCTCTCCCTGTGTGTGCAGTATTGATGTCATTACTGAAGAGCTGTTCTTCAGCCTTTCTGCTGATAACAAAGTAAATGGAAATGCAGCAAAACCTTGGGGAGTAAACAGCTTGTTCAGGATCCAGCTAAAAAAAAAAACGGGATAAATGACCACAGGAAAGGATATCTATTGTTACAATGAAAGTGGTAGCCATATCGCTTTAAAACATGTTTGAAGAGGAAAGCATAGTGCATCTTTGCATGTCATAGGTTTAAAAAAAAATAAATTGAATATGAGCTTTGAAAGTTCAGTATGCATTATAACAATTCAAAGCTCAGCTGATCGCCTTTTTAGATTGAGCTACAAAGTCAAACATTTTGTAGGTAATTACCTAGTAGTAACCTAGCAAAAAATAAAAATGTTTGTGTAAAATACAGAAGACAGATCAAGGCCGTGGATTATGTGTATGTCTTGTGTTTGTCTTATCACAACAATGTCTCTGTAGTTGGTTATCAGAGGAGTTCAAATAAGGTGACAATCATTAAGTGAAGAAGGGAAAAAAAAAAAAAACCCAACACAGTAGAAAAGAAAAACATCTCATTTGTTTGCTAAAAATACTATTTATGTGATAACAATGCAGATAGTATCAAAGTATCTTTAGTTAAAATACACGCAGATAACTAGTGATGTGCTTTCAATTAGGAATGCATTTCAGGGGTTAACAGGACTATTTCTTAGGCAGAAGAACAAAGAGGAGCTGGTTAAAGAAAACTGAGTACACTACAGCTACTTACAATACTGTATCCAGACAAAACTCATTTGGATGCCTTTGAGCTCAAAGCAAATTTGAGGTGCTTTAAGGAACAAAAACACAAATCCATGTTTTATCCAAGCTCTTTTAGTTGAACCAAGCCACTAATTGAAAACAATCACTACTCTTTCTAATTTCCCGGTTAGTTTTTTAACAGAGTAATAAAGCCATCTAAAAATCACTATTCTTAGAGAAGAGCATCAATAGCAGCATCTCTGAAATACCTTGTCAACTAATTTTTTAACTATGAACATCTGTATGTCATCTACCTTGACACTATCTGTTGTGGGGAACACCTAAAAATATTGTGCAAGAGGAGCTTTGAATGCAGTATGAGTGCAGTGTTCTTCTCAGTAGACTTTAAAACCCAGGCGATGCTTAAAAGTAACAATACTTCTCAAACAATACATTAAACATTTATAATACCTGGTATTACAAATACATG
Source organism: Tragopan temminckii (assembly GCA_028571105.1). Taxonomy (NCBI): domain Eukaryota; kingdom Metazoa; phylum Chordata; class Aves; order Galliformes; family Phasianidae; genus Tragopan; species Tragopan temminckii. Next base: position 16,391,686 of record JAOWBP010004006.1, read on the forward strand.
ACATAAAAATCCATTGGGTTGGTCAGTATGCATATTAAAAACCATTTGAGTAGGTCAAATTTTTGATACCTTAAAACTTTAAAGACAGCAATTTTAATAAAGCTGTCAGTGCAATTTTCTTTGTAAAAACATTTGCGACTGATTATGCTGCTTATATTGAAAAAGAAACACAAGGTCTATATCTTTAGATCTTTTATTGAACTGTGAGCACAGCATCAATAACTGCTTCTCAGCTGTAAATGAAAATTGATTCCAGATCTAACCTGCCGTTTTTCTGTGGGTCTTTAATCCCAAATCACCCACAATGAAAGACATAAGAATCAGCATTTTGTCTAAGAGACAAAGCATGTGTCATGTGGCCAGATCTAAAGTGTCTACACTGAAGATACTGTGGGATGTGTTTACATGTGTTAGATATAGGTGATAACTTCAGTCTCTCCAAGTGAGTCCCAAAAAATGATGACTGGAGGTTGAGTAACTTGTAGCTTCCTTCACGACATATAGCTATGATCAATACAGTCCAAAGATTTACAGATCTGAAATCAGAAGGGAACCTCGAGGATCATCTCATTGGACGTCCTCCATGCCACAGCCTAAGAACTTCTACTTCAAGCCCACAGCTGCCACAGCATGTAGTAATGGCATCTAAAAAGAGAGGAAAACCACGAAGTTTCCTTGCAATGTGCAGCGGTTTGACACTAGGTAGTCTGGATTTCTAGTCACCACTTGCTTGATGAAGCTTCTTAAGCGTTTTGGAGTGAAATTAGAGAGGATAGTCTCTTTTTTTTCCTAGCAGAACCAACAAGACCTAACATTTTCAAATTAAGGGTTCTCCAGAACATAGGCCTTAGGAACCACTTCCATCCTGCTTGAAAAGTTGACGTTGAAAAGTGAACAGTGTATTCAGTAACAAACCCACTAATGCTATCTAAATAGACTAAATACCTTTCACTAGCTTCAAACTATTAGTTCTCATTTCATCCAACAATCAGGCTCAGCCTCAATTACGTGACAGATCAGAATGATCGTGGTTTAGGTTTCTCCTCAGCACTGGGGAGAAGAGGAAGGAGCTGTATAACAACTGAAAAAATACGAGGTTCATGGGCCCCTAAATAAGCATAATGCAGATCAGAAATACGTGTGCTCATTCGCAGGAGTGAAAGAACAGGACATGAGAGTTTTGTTTATTGCAGACAAGCCTCTAACACTTGCAACAAGACAGATGGACTACCGGTAGTCTCAGAAGACAGGCTGATAGATCACTCTCCATACACCACAGACATTCACTGAAAGCTGGTATTGAGGCTCATTTATGGATCACTGCCACAACTTCTCCTTCCATGTAAGTACTGAAGGTTATCAAGCAATTCTCAAGGGACAAATACAAGCCTAGGTCCTAGGACTCCCTACTGACCGCTGTTCTCAAACAATTTCAGCTTCCTTGAAATACTAGTCAAGAGATTATATTTTTTACGTCGTATTTTCATAAATAAAAACGAGTGAATGCTAGCTTGTGCTTCACTTTGGCTACAAGCCTATAGCAGAAAAAAATCAGAGAGATTGCAATGAGAATGATTCTTTAGAACAGTGCTGCATAAATTGTTACAATGGTTTTGAGTTTTAATCTTTCTATCCCTTCAGAAGGTATACGCGTGTACAGCTGTAGTCATTTGCATGCAAAATTTCTATGTTAATAAAAACATATTTTTATAAACCCACATTTTTATAAATCCACAGCTGAAAATTCAACATCTTATAATTTGTATATTGTAATCACCCCCATCTGTCCCTCATGAATCGATGTTCTACACATCTATTGTAAATAATATTTTGCAGACAAAAAACATCGCCATCACTTTGTAGATGTTTATGTGTCCGACCAATGTGCTAGGTCAACCTTCTTTCCACACCCAGGCCCCTTTCTTTCCTTTAGAGAGTGGTGGCAGAAGCTGCTGAAGTGTGAAGGTACTGCCACTGTAATGCTTGAGTGATGCAGCAGAGCCATACTGCTCAGCTTTGCAAGGCCTTACTCTGGGACGCAGTGTGACAAGAATCTAAAGGACGTCACATACAGTCACATTTCCAGGAAATCTAGAAACCTGTGGAATTCTTTCCCATAGTGTATATCATATTGCTTACACTTTCTATTTGTAATGCACATACAAACGACGCATCCACGCATTTGTGGGCTACATAGGAAAGGTAAATTATTCTTGTCAAGTGCAGGAAACTGAAGAAATATGACTAGTGTGCTGACTGTCCAAACAGTTCATTTCTTTTTACATGATTGGATCCATTCTTGTTTTGAATTCCTAAATATAGATACCATGATCTGCCTCTTTAGAGGATACTTGGGACATCTAAGGAGATACTAATCAATGCTTATTACTCAGAGTGACATGAAACTCATACTGCCTAAAGGAAAAAAACAAAAACAAAAACATTTTCTGAGAACTATAAAATTTTGAGAATAGACATAAATGCTCCTCACTACAGGTCTTTGGTTCTCGGCATACACTATCAAACATATTGCTGTAAAGTCTTGTAAAGTTTTGGTGCAGTTTGAGGCCTCCTACAGCTTGGGCACAGCTCCACACCTAAGTTTGCTGCCTCTGACCTGTGAGCAAGGAAACACTGCTTCCCAGCATAGCCCTGCCTTTGGGTAAAGGACATGCACTGACAGTACAACAGCAGTCCTTTTAGAACTGCCAATTCTACTTTATGTGGTGGAGACAAAACGTGGGCTTCCTGCACAGGGTTGACATCAGAGATAACATCGAGTCAGTGTAAATTGCATAAATCTGGAGTAAGTTTGTTGAAATAAATGGAAAATTACTATAGCAAACAAACAAACAAACAAACAAAATCCTGCCTGAGGATATTTTACAGTTTCTAAATTTTGCAGATTTCAATGTTGCAACGTCAGCCTATGGGAATATTTGGGCAAGCCAACATGCTTGTACAATAGCGCGTTGCATCAGCCTTTTGATTCTTGGCCTTCAGATGAGAATGCCAGTTGTTCTTGGTGCTAACAGTACTGACTTGTACGACTAAGGACTCTAAAGTGTGGGTGTCCAAACTTTTGGCTAGCCTGGGCTGTGTTGAGTGAAGAGGAATTGTCTTGGGCTGCATGTAAAATACAATATAGTTAATAACAAAACTTCTTTTTTTTTTTTGTATTTTTTATTAAAATATATATATAAAAAGAGGACAATATAAAGCTAGTGGGATATTTGACCTTCTTTTTGAGAAACTAATGAATATGTTAAATAATTAACTTACAAAACAACACATGCCCAGTATTAATAATTAAATAAGAAAATCTACTTGTTGGCTTAATAGTAAAAAGTGTACCTTCACAGGCACACACACTTGTAGGTAGGCTGAAATATCATTGCTGGCAATAACCAAGTTTTACTTGCTAAGTGGCACAATTCCATGTCTTGTGTAACACACGTGGGCTTTCACGTGATCGAGTGTGTATGGCAGGCATGAGAGGCAGAGCTGGCACTGCCCTGTGCCCCCTCCTCTACCGTGTTCCGTTGTCTCCTACGCTATGCGTGATCAACTCATGAAAAATATTGCTAAAAATCACATGGTAATGCTAAAAATGTGTGACCCTGTGGGGCCACATTACTGGCTGTCCAGGGCTGCACGCAGCCTGCGGGCCATGGGTTGGATACATATGCCCTAAAGGACGGATTAGGTGGGTGGAAGGAGAGCATTCAGGTAATTTAAGAGTAAATAAGAAAGAAACATCCACTTGTATTTAACATTTCCCTGCTGAACAGATCAGATTAGGCTACTATAGCTTACTTTCCGCATTACTACAGATGTTTACACATCTCAGTCTACAGTAGGGCTGCTCCAAAAGTAATGCCTCCTATTTTATTATGTTGGCCCACAATGTCAGATAGACGTTGGCAGGATGGCAGTAGAGCCTGAACCTTACTGCCAATACTTTGTTATATTTTGTCACTGTGTGACAGATGGCAGCAGAGGGGTAGTCTGACAGAATGGTGTCTGACATGGAAATGCAAATGAAGTAAAGGTGTGACACTGAATGCAGAAACAAATGGCACCCACTGGCATTCATTGATGCTTGCTGAAAATTTATGGAGACCAAACAGGCGATGTGAACACAGTGAGAGCTGTGTGGTGCATTTCAGCAGTGGTGATAATAAGAGTGGGACACCTCCACTGGTTCAAGTGTTTGTGAACATGGCCTGTAGGCACTTGTTCATCTCTAGCAAAAATGCTTAGCTAATGGTGGTGACTATGTTGAGAAATAGTGTTTTGTGGCTCAGAATTTGTTCTATCAAACAATGTTGTTGTGCTCTTTGTATCTATTGTACTTTCCATGGAAATAAATAGGAGGTATTATTTTGAGAGCAACCTATGGATGAATTTAAACCAAAGACTCAGTGTTTTTAATAAGAATGTTGAGAATATGAATTTCACCAGCCTTTTTTTCCCAGTGTTACTCGTAAATATTTATAGAGTAGAAGAACAGAGAATTAAATCAGACTGTTTTCTGAAAATTTTTCTTCATTAACATTCCAAGACTTTCAGTTTTGATTTAGATCTACACACTAAAGATTTTATGTCTCACAAATGGGAATTGGTGAAATACTTTCTATGGGACTCCAACCCTTTTCTCACTTCCTGGAGCAAAGCTTAAAGACTCAAACTTCACGTGTGCAATTCTACAGATGAATTGCGAAGTGCAAAACAACTCTACAGTCATGACAGTGGTCTGATGTGGTCATTTTACACCCACTTCCAAACAGGTCATCAATTTCAGAAATTGAGTGTGAAACAAGTGGAGGTTGTTCCACAGTTAATTTGGTACAATGGATAGGAACTCAGACCACATTAGTATTCCCAGATGACAACATGCGTGTTCTCTTATTCCAAAATTAGCATTCACTGTTTTGGTTTAGTTTAACTATTTCACAGCTAATTAAGCAAAACAGCCAAAATGTATTCTTAAGAAGATGCTTCCTCCCACCTGAGCAGACTTAGAAATGACTGTAAAAGATTCAGAAATGGTTTTATGTGCAGGTAAAATCTAAGATAATGGATTCTGCAGCACCTCAAGATGCTTTTGATGCAAGTATAGTAAACGATCATACAGACACATTCAAGTGACAAAAAATAAAAAAATAATAAAAAAATAAAAAAATCAACATTTGTCAGGTTACATGGTCAATGCACTGAGATGTATTTTACCTGTTCATTGTCATCTTCATCACTGCTGAGTTTGAGATCATCCTCAAGCATCCTGAAAAAAACAACACCCAGACAGAGACAGAATTACATTCAATGAATTAAAGTTGTATCAAATGGGCTGAATCACTCTTTCAGTTCAACAACAGCAGAATCAGAGCCATGCTAAGGAAACTGATGAATACTCTGTATGTATGTTATTAGTTCTGTGAGACGCTAGGTAAGAACAAATGACTTTCAGACTTGTACATTATGAAGTTTGGCAGTCAGCTCCTCCTTCATGTTCTCTTTTATTTGCAGATTATCTCATAGTGATTAGTCCATATAAACTGATGTGTATTTCTATGGCAGAAGGAAAAAGGGAAATTCACACTGTTAAAAGGAGACAAAAAGGTGCACCACCGTGTTTCATTCTGGATCTAGGATATTGCTGATCTTTTTTTGAGGCCTGTACTGATCCCACCTAACCTAACTGACAATGCAGAATGGGGAATAGAAAGGGTAGGAGTTTTTCTCAGTTTTGATGTATCTTCCCAGTTGTTAGTATTTTTTTTTTCTTTTTTTTCCTGTAGAGATACCTCATGTTACTGCTGCCTGCCCTTGGTTACAGGTCAGGCAGCCCCAAAGCCTCCTTCCTTTTCTTTGACATAAAAA
>JAOWBP010004006.1:16402721-16431071 GCA_028571105.1 Tragopan temminckii
CTGGCCTTGAATGCTTCCAGGGATGGGGCATCCACAGCCTCCTTGGGCAACCTGTTCCAGTGCCTCACCACCCTCTGAACGAAAAACTTCCTCCTAATATCTAACCTAAACCTCCCCCATCTCAGTTTAAAACCATTCCCCCTTGCAATTATAAGGGTTTTGTTTTTCAAAATACTTAAATTTTTTTTTTTTTTTTTTAGTTCTTGCAACCTCACTGAGTAAGACATGGGTGGTAGGCTGTACTGCTACAATTTGGCTTTAGTGAAAAGGTAAGGATGAAATTAAGCCTAGTGACACAAAAGGCGCAGCAAAGCACTGATCAGGAGAAGCAGTGGTAAGTACAGGGAGCATACAGATGACACAGGGGCTTTCCAAGGAAAGAAGTTTCTTCTTGCTTTATCCTCCTTTTGATACAAATGGACACTTTAAAATGAAGGTTTGTGTGACTCAGATTAGAGATATGCCACAACTAGTTTTTCTGTTTGTTAAACAGAAAACACAGCCTGTTATAGCAAATTTCACTTGAGATACATAATAAGCCTTAAAAACAGAACAGGCAGGAACCAAACATGTTTTTGTGGTGAAAAAAATAGTGCCTTACCAGCTTGAGCATTGAATGTGGAGAGAACACCTGTCCATAGAAATAGTGACCAGTAACTGGTAAGATACAACTTTTTCTCCCTCTGAACTTTCATGGAAATAAGGCCATTCATTCAACACAGTCTACACTGCTTTATCCTGTGGACATATACTGAACTTGTTTTTCCATTTTCCTAGTGCATTTCTCTGTAACCTATAAGACTTCTCTTGAGAGTAGTAACTCAAAAGGTATCATGCAAATGACAAACTGTATAATGGAATTCAGATGTATTTCAAGAACGTGTTGCACACACTGGAGCACAATTTTATCATTTATCAAGGGGGAGGAAGGGGGCCTATGTGTGTGAAAATATCTAATGATAGATTTCCCCCGAGAAGTTTATAATACAGAGGACAAAGAACCTGGGGAAATGAAAATAAATGGTAGAGTAATACCAAAGGAAAAAAGAAGAGCTTTTGTTTTAAAACATCCCACCTATAAATCTTGAAACCCGATATTCATTCTTTTGCTGAAATGTGCAAGTCATCTTTAAAATATTTCCTCTGAGACAGTGTAAGAGTTACAGTAAAAGAAAATCTCAGAAGATTAAATGGAATTTATAAGCACAATTAACTCTAATATTCAGGGCCGCTTGTCCAGCAATTTTATACATACTTAAATACAGTTTCATAATTTTTCCTTCTCCTCATCCAGTGCTTCCCTTCATTAAATTCTGGTCAATGACATGCTCATTCTGGTGAGCTCTTTCTCAAAGGAGTAACTTTTACTCATTTGAGTAGCTTCAGAGGCCCGATTAAAATTAATTTGCTTGAAGAACCAATCAGATCTTCAGCTTCTGACCTGAAGCTGCCTCCCTTTAGAAAGAACTGAAGTCATATTGTATGCCTTCACTGCAAAAAAGCGATAGAGGTTCCTGGTCTCTTCTCTCCCACAGGAGAAGCACACTTCAGTGTGTCAGCCTCCTTCTGGTCCAGTTGATGGATAAAGATGTCTTGCTAATAAACACTCCATTTTGTGTTGTCACACTCATTCTGCCTTAGTGTTTCTGGCACCATATCAGTAATTAATATAATTACAGCTGGTGAGAGAAATGTAACCCCTGTGATTATCTATTAGGTGCCTCACAATTAGAAAGTGCACTTCATTACTCATCTCTCCATATCATCTCTTAATTTGAAAAGGATTAAGCAAAATGTATTCTTTCAGTAGAAGAATTTTTTTTTATCTAGCGATCTATTAATCTCTATGTATGAAAAGCTCTTTAAGGAAAATAAAATATTAAGTTGGTACTAAATGCACCATAACGACCTCTCCATTGACAGACATCTTGTTTTTCATTAAAGCTGAGGCAAGAACTGTGTGAGGAGGGACAAAACTGCTACCAAATTTTATCTGTTTGTTACAAGAATGGAACTCTGTATGTTTAGTTCAAATAATACTGTGTCATGCCAAATAATTTTCTGACTCACATCCATACTGAGGTCCAATCCTGCCCCCAAGGAGAATGTCCAATAGCATGGGAGTAGGATTGGCATATGTACACACAGAGGCTTTGGGAAGTTAGTACACATTTACACAATGATTGATAATTCCACAGCATCTTGCAAAGGTAACTTAAAAAAATCATACCAGAAAACATATTAAAAAGCGTTGTTCAGCGGGGAACAAGTAACAGGAGACTGGTTCATCTATCTAATGCTCTACAGTGCATATGGAAGGACATTACTTTCATTCATTGATTCCATGGTTGTATATTTTATTTTATTCCATTTTCAATATGATAGGAAGGTGACTCCTTTAAGGAGCTGCTTGATGAGCTGTCGGTACCAACATGACATTCACAAATCTTCCTCTGCGCTGTTTTCCCCTTACAATGACTAATCTTGCAACAGAAGAGAAAAGCCTTTTTGTTTATGCAGATTGGAAATGAGTTCTGCCTGGAAATCTTAAGCTTCAATAACCTGGTCTGGAGTGGAAGCAGCTTTTCTGTTCATTTTTTGCAGCTCTGACCTCTACTTAAATACATAAAATCATTTCTGCCATTTGAAGCATTTGCTTTTAATTCTAAATTGCTGTCTGTAAAGTTCAGTGTCATGAAGAGAGACTGCACTTCAGTGTTAGAGATTAGAATGACATGGAGCCCCCAAGGCACTTTACAGGGGCAGGGCAGTGCAGACTGAGATTAACTCTGTCTCTCTACAGCATGGATGCTAGGACTGGGAGGAGCTGCACAGATGGATGATGAGATAGAGAAATTCATTCAGTGCCTGCTGTGTGGGAAGGCTGCAAAGCTGCTCATCAGCGGCTCTAGTCTGTTCCAGCCTCTGAGCACCAGTAGCAGCCACGACCTTTCCACTCAAGCTGATGTTGGGACCAGCACCTGCCTGTCCCACAGCTCATCTGCAGTAGCCACTGAGATCCTACACCTCCAATATGCAGCACAGCGTGCACAAGGAGACTTCTGCCTCTTCCTCACTGCCTGGGCACAGTCCTGTAGCTGGACCTTAGGAGGATGGAGGCAGCTTTGCAGTCTTCCTCCACAAAATTAGTCCACTTTATCCACCCCTCAGATACAAGAGTGGATCTGAAATCCAAAAGAGATTCAGAGAGAACTCTGAGTCAGCAAGCCAAAGCACCTGCCTGGACCTTGGATACGGAGTACAGGGTGCCAAGTAAATAAAGAGTTCATCAGAGGATAATTTCTCACCAATTTGGAATCTGTTTCCCTACTTCAAATTCATTTAGCCATAACAAGGCCCTACTACCTCTTGACTACAATTAACACAAGAGCTATTTCACTCCGTAGTCTCTTCTTGACAAGTTCTTTGAACAGCGTTCGTAGCCAATACATGCCTGTGCCCTGAAACCAAACACGGGTCTGCAAAAGGGCACTGATTCACTACTGTTTCTCAGTTCAGAGACACAACATCTGCTGAGGGTACTCTAATCCAAAATGGGAACTTTTTGCTCAGTTTTCATAGCTTCAGCACATAGAGAATAGAAAAACTATTTTTCTGGGCCCACCATAGTTTTCCAGCCCAAACGTGGATGCCATGAGGTTTGTGCCTTGGTTAAGCAGATAGGGACAAAAAGTGTAGACAGAGAAAGAAAATCCATTTAAAAGTAGTGGCAGTAAAGTGGAAAAGAGAAAAATCAGAGGTGAACGATTTGGAAGAAGAAAACGCCAAAGATAAACAAACAAACAAAAAAAAAAATCACTGTGCTTTTGTAGGATAGACACTTGTGCCCATCTTGCTTTGGAGGAATAACTGAACAGCTAGGAAAGGAAAAGTCTCTTCCTAACACGAAGCACATTTTCCCCTGTTAGAAGCACTATTTTTAAAATGACCATTGAAAAACATTCACACAAATTACAGTGCTTGCTAAAATGAGGAAGCTAGCAAACTCCTAAAAGGAACCCAAGAAATCCACTAAAGCTCAGGCAGTGCTACTAACCACCAAAGAAAGGAAAGAGAATTTGGCAAAGAAAAGCTGAAGGCAATGCCTGTCAGCGTCTTTCACAGCAATGGCCACTGTAAAATAGCGGTACTGTGAACAATGTGCTTTTATTTTAAATAGTTCAGTGTTAGTAGACCCTAATTAGATGAGTGGAAGAATGGCAACAAAGACTCTGGCACTGACCTCAGGTTGAAAGATTTTTGAATTCCTGGGGTCAATTTGTCCTCATGAATGAATTGCTGGATGTGAGCATACTGTAATGCAGTGAAGGGGCTTGGCTACTTCATTTCACTTCAAACGAACAACAACTTCATAAAACTGTAAAGTATGTCTTTGGTTGTTGAAAAGGAAGGCTCAAGGTGTTTAATAAAGCCTTGCAATGGGAGATCTTCCAGAGGCAGTAACTGAAAAGGCAAAGCTGTGCTGCCACGTGACAGTTTTCAGTGATGTGTTAAACTACAGAGAATGAGACATTTAACTTTGGAAATAGTGTTTGTTCATATGGAGCAAAGTGAAATTTGTCACACAGCAGATTTTTCAAGAATACCTTAAACTTAGCACTTGACTTAAAGAGAGATTTTCATAGGGTGCGTTACCAAAGCAGGATTCCAAGAAGGAATGGTACTGGCATACTGGTGGTGCACTACGAATAAAGAGCATGGGGAAGATGAACAAGTGCCAGGGAGTTATTATGACTGCATAACAGAAATGACTGAGGTTTTCAGTGCTGCAAAGGTATTACACCTTTATAAACATACTACAGGACCCTGACTGGTACACAAGGCTGTTTAGGACTGATCAATCAGCAAAGAAATCCCCATAGAAAGCAAGGATAAGGTAATCTCAGGGAAGATGAGTTTCATTTTCACTGCACTAAATTCATGATCAGTTTTGAAAGCCGATTCTATTGAAACTGCAAAATCCCACATCCAGAATCCACACCTGTCCCATAGATCCTAAACAAACTTTGTAAAGACAGTTCAATTCTATCCTGAAATGAACATCCTGTGGATCAAGCTAAAACTGTAAAAATGGATTAAACCCAGCATGTACTAAAATTAATGTAAATAGAGGGGAAAATTAGAAAAAAAGAGAAAAGGAAATTATTTCTGAATCTGGATGATTTATGAGATATTCAGTATGCACGACAGAAATCAAGTACCAGGCACAGTTCTGAAAACACTGACTCATGCAACTAATCCTTGCTCCTGCAAGCACTATTTTTCAGGCTCAGATCCAAACACAATGCCTGACACTGTTTGCTCCGATAATCACTCTAAAATAAACAGATATGAATAACTGCAAATACTTTCAAGCATTTCCTTTCACTTATAGAGCAAAACGAAAAATTAGAGGATAAAATGAAAATGTATGTTTCCACTTCCAGGTTTCATACATCATTAATTCTGTAAAAATATACCAGTCTTGCTGATATTTTCTCTTTGCTTGGCAAGCTAGGAGAATGCAATATGCTTGATAATCTGATTGAAAATTTGATCCCATTGTTTAACAAAATGAGGATTGTTTCATAAGGGGCTCCACCATGTCTGTGCACATTTTCCTCTAAGTAACAGTGTACAACTTGTATTTCCCCAGACAGTTGAACATTTATGTTGATGTACTTGGCTGCAAACCCAATCTTGCACTGGCTGTAATACAGGAAAATTTTCCCCAGCATTTGAATTATGGCACTGAAATAGTTTTACAGTGCCTTCTGTGCATGCTAAACAAGTTTCTGATATGTGTAGGGCGCTCCAAAAATAATGCCTCCTATTTGTTTCCACAGAAACTAGATTAGATTCAAAGAGCACAATGACAGTACTTCACAGAGAAAATTCTGGCTACAAAACACCATTTTTCAATATAGGAAGCACAATTACAGATGCATTTTCACCAGTGATGAACAAGAGTCTGCAAGCTGCACTCATAAACATCAGCATGGATGCCTGGAACGTAGCTTGTCTTTCACTTCTCTGTCGACACTGCTGAAATGCACCACCCAGTGCTCACTGTGCTCACATTCACTGTTTGTTCTCCATAAGCATTCAGCAAGTGTTGATGACTGTCGATGGGTGCTGTTTTTTTCCTCGTGGAGAAATTAAATCCCACCCCTTTGCTTCATTTGCACTTTCATATCTGACACCACTCTGTCAGACTGCTCCTCTGCTGCCATTTGTCACATGGCCACAAAATGTAATGGAATACTGGTGGGAAGGTACAGACTACTGCCATATCACCAACATCTGCCCCTGACATCATGGGCCAACATCATAACATAGTAGGCATTACTTTCGGAGCAGCCCTGGTATACAAGCAGCACAGCCTCACTAAGTACACCTCAAGCATGTCTAGCTTTTAGCGCTGTTGTTTTTGCAGCTCTGAAATGTCAAAGAGAATTTTGCTTGAATTTTAATGTTCTTCAGCTATGCAAAATAAAGTTGGTAGCTTCCATTGTCGTAAGGGTTGAAAGCTGTACAGATTCCTTCTACCATATGTGATTTATAACATACATTTTTAAAAACACATTTCTGTTATTAGGATAGACTTACCGAAAGTTCAGTGTTAGGTCTTACTGAATGTTTGTTTTCCCTATAAAATACACCACGTGGTTAAACTGAGCTTTGGTCTGAAATCTACAGAGGCCTTTATTTTTTTCAGTACTGCTGCAAAAAGCACTACTCTGGAAAACTAGCACTTCCCCAGATTCACACTTACCACACATACAAATACTCTCTATTTTTTACATTTCCTAGGAAACCTACATTATTTTTGAACTACCCACTCAATTTGTGTTTGAGGAGACTTCTCCAGTATTAGAATAATGAAGCTGGAAGGAACCAAGAACAGAATATTCAGTTATTTGTTTAAAATGATATAATAAGGATATCCACTGCAACTGTTTATATCTAATTAATGGCACTGATTCTAGTGACAACATAACATGTCATTTCCAAAACCAGGAGAAAGATGACCTCCCCACAAGGAGCTTGAACCTTTTTCTCCCAGAGCCATCACTTTATTGCAAAGCCTTTAAAATACACATTCTGGTTGATTCTCTGTGAGGTGGGTTAATATTGTTTTCATACTTCCAAATTAATTTAGTTATCAGGTGAAATGCACAATACCACAATAAAAACCCTTGAAAATTATAACATGGTTCTCAGTGATAAAAACATCATAGGAAAGAAAATTCCAGAATATTGATTTTTTTGTCTTTTTGTTATACCTGGCACCTGGTTTTCCTGTCCATGATGCCCCTCTCCCTGGAAGCATTCAAGGCCAGGCTGGACAGGGCTGTGAGCAACTTGCCCTAGTGGGAGGTGTCTCTGCCTAGGGGAGTTGGAACTGGATGATCTTGGTGGTAACTTCCTACCCAAACCATTCTATGATTCTATGATTCTATGATCTTGATGTTATTCTAAGACAATTAAGCAAGAATATTACTACATTAAATTGGTAAACAGATACTAAACCTTTTCTTCTAGGGCAAAACTTACGAGGCAATGCAGTCCAAACTTAATTTCATTGATGAAGTGTAATGACATCATGACATTACAAGGACAAATTCTACTATAATATGTCAAAGTTGTCAGACTGGATCCAGCCTGTAGTATATCTAGGTCTACATCTTGTTTACAGGAGATGGTTCAGTGCAACAATTTGTAATCACTGAATTATTTTTCCTAATATAAATGGAAAGAGACATTGGTTCTTTATGCCTGTGGAGCACGTGTCTCCCAAATTCTTTATTGCATTCTCTTTTCAGAATCATTTTTTGTACCCTGATTCTGCTATTGGCAGCAACCTGAGTCCCAATTCTGTGCTGTGTAAGAACATATTTGTTTTCCTTGGCTTTTCGATTTTCATGGAATTCTTCCTTTCATTTATATTGTAAGAAAAGCAATGAGAACTTCATAGGATCTAAGAAGACGTAGGCGCTTGCCTCCTATTGAATTTCACTAGGATTTCAAAAACTTAATCTCCTATCAGTATAATGTGTCTCCTTTTTTCTACACTACTAATATTTTACTTTCTCATCTTACTTCAGCTATTTGGTGCTGAAACCCTAAGTCTTAGTGACAGTGTCTGAGGAACAAATGTGTAAGTTAAGCTTGTCTGACATGCAAGCTGTAAGGACTTCCAACTTCTGATCATAGCTCAGTGGAAGTAGGATGAGTCCCACAAAGAAAAAAGTGCATGATATCTTGTGTTTGGTGGAAGAGCTGTTAAATGACAAACAGAGCTGATACAAACAGTTAGGTAGTTGCGTAACCATCAGGATGCAACACTACCTTTAATTTCCTAAAGAAATTCAAAAGTTATATTTCAAATCCAATTCAAATTGGTGCTCTCTTGAGCTAAGAGGTAATTTCTCTCTAATCCTCTTCTGGTTGTCTGTAGTGTAGTTTTCAAAATCTCAGATATGATGCTGTCAAAAAAAAAGATCAAGTCACAATGTCTTTAGCACAAAACCTAGCTATTTTTCCTGATGGCTCTATGTTCCAGCTGTTATCACATTCAAGAATTCTTCAATTGCCTCGAATTCTTCATTTATTTTACTTTTCCAGACTTCTGCCAATGAAAATACTTCAGCGCTACTTGAAGAGAAAATAATCTTGTCAGTTTTACTGAACCATACTTGAGATTATGAAGGTCATGCTAACTACAAGTCTGCTCCAATTGCTGTAGGGTTGACTGAGGTGGGTTTTTTATTTTATTTTTGGTTTTCCCCTTGCTCCCACCACAAAGTAATAGGGATTTTCCCCTTTCATTCATCTTGACTTTTGTTGTTTTTAATCGACCACCCATCAGTGCCGAATTGCCTTGTAACTGTCTGCTGAGCTTTCATTTGACAGAGATAGCTGCTATTGTTAACAGGAGCCTTCACTTCAGCCCATTTAACTTTCTTCAGTTTGACAGCTTCACAATAGCCACCTTCCATCTAAAGAAAACTGTGATTTAGTAGAAAGGGAATGTGGGACAACAGCCTGATCTGTCACTCAGTCTCCAGTGAGTTCTCTTGGCATCAAGTTCCCCCACAAAGCCAGAGGATGAAACACTACATGAAAATAAGGCAGGCATGTGATGCACTCCATTATACATACTGGTAAAATGTAACAGCAATCATGCTTAAAAAGACAACCTTTCCCCATCAGTAATACCTTGCGCTGGGCAGCTAAATAAATACTTCAATTGATTTTAAATTTTCATTTTTACTTATATTCTGGAGTGATGTTTGACTTTTTCTTCTGCTTTATTTACCTAGTGATTGTTCTCAAATTGCCTTACAACAATTCCTAGTGGAAACAATATGTCACAAGTAAATGAAAGCTTCAATTAGACCGATCTTTGGTCCTATTCCATGCAAGTCTACATGAAAAGATGGAGATGATTTAAGAGCCTGGATGTGTTCTCTTGATGACAATTAAAACCATCAAATTACAGCTGCCTAAGTTCAGAATAGGTCTCAGCTCACCCCCACTCTCAGTTCTCTAAACACAGGTGGTTTGGAAATATAGCTGTAGCTGACTCTTCTCTGCTGTGCATTTATGCCTAGTGTCCTTGTGCATTTATGCTTACATTTGGTTTTATAATTTGGTACAAATGACAAGATGTAGACATCCCACTATTAGATTTGTAGGCACCATTTTTTTTTTCTTTCTAGCCATATTTAAATAACTGTATTATTTTCTTGTCCAGAATCCTGGATCCCCGTTTGATGAACGCTTTCTTGTTAAAAAATGTGTCTGGAAAATGGAATTTGATTACCATAAAGCATAATTTATTTCAGTCTATCTATATTCCTCTCCTTAGAGCTCTCATTAACTTCAAAAGAAGAGGAATGAGGAAACGAGTGCAGCTGCACACTGCAAAAGGAACCCAGCTAAACTGGCTGCCACGTTCATCCGAGTTTGAAAACCATTTTCTAGTATTTAAAACAAAGAAGCTACCCTGCTAGTGGTGGCAGATCACCAAAAAACATACACATTTCTGTTTTGCAGCTGCCATTCAAAACTCAGATTAAGGATTTACAACCACACCAAAGGAAGGTGTGTTCAGAACTGGAGACAGAAAATTGGACAACAGATAAAACCCAGAAAGAAGCTAGACAACATTTACTAGAGAAGCATCTGCCCAGTTTAGATGTGAGAGGGCACCCATGAGGCTATAACTAGGAAGAACACCAGGCCTCTCCACTGTTTCTAATTAGGGAGGACATTCTTCATTTTATAGCTCCTGTGGTCTAATTTGTAGAGAGCCATATCCCCTAAAGCTTTCAGTAAACCAAATTAAAACTCATTCCATCAAGGAGTTTTAGCAATATATGGTCTCTGAAGACAATGCATACTCATGGTCACAGAGCTGCTTCAGGCAATCGGATAGGGACATATTCTTTCTTTCTTTTTGGGTGTGTGTGTGTGTGTGTGAGGGGAGGCTATTCTTTTTCCTTTCTGTTAGGAAACAGTAAATTTCTTCTAGGAAAATATATTTGTAAGACCAGTAGATCTGGTTCTGTTTAACAGTCATTCATTCATATGAAAGCACGGTACATAGAGTCCCTTAACTAATTTTCCTGGCATTCTGTGACTTTTAATTGGAACACATTTTTCCCTACTTTTTTATATAAGACACCTCAAAGTTTCAGGCAGCTGAGTGGACGTTGCTAGCAATTTTTTTTCTCTGAATGAACAAAAGTTAAGGTTTTCTGGGAGACTTTAGGCTTCGCAAATGCTTTTGAAATTTCCAGTCCTTTCTTAATTCAAAAAATATTGCTATTGTGCAGCATTTACACAAACATCCTGCACTTTACTCCACTGGTTTTTAACCCAGGCCTGAACAAGGAGAGTAAATTCAGTCTGTTATCCTGTTCAACCCTTAGCCTCCATGTTGCCTCTATCAAAGAGGCACCAATTAAAATTATAGTTTCTGTATTTGGACACATGCCCAATAGACTCGAACTGGGACCTTCAGTGTGTTTCACACAGGGCACCAAATGGCTCTTAGAATGTAATGATCTCTGCTTGCTACAAATCTCCTTTGAATTTCAACAGGTAACCCAAGGGTGAGAGGGTCCAGCTTAATGTCAGTGCAGCCTGCGCCAGCTTGAAGAAGTTACAAGAATTTAGTGTCGCTTCGTCTCTCAACTGGTTGCACACACGTACGTATCATTTCTTGAAAAAGTTTCCCTCTTCCATTTCTGTGGGATCTGATGTAAACCCACAAGTCCTGTATCTGCTTGAATCAATCCATCCAAACACTCACTTAGATGCTTATTCCCTTTCCCATGCAAAGGTGCTGAGATGCGCTTCTTCGAGAGGTAAGAAAGTATTTATCACAGTTGGTATAATTACAGAATTACAGGTGAAAAACAAGGGCTGAGGGATCTAATGAATAAGTGGAAGACTGCAGGCTAATATCAGACAAAATAACTGCAGTCAAAATATTCTGCAAGCAAGAGGTGATACACTCCCTGCCTGGAGAAATCGCGCCACGCACTCTGAATACAGGCAGCTGATAGTTTTGCGTACATGATGTGAGGCTATTCCACTAAACATTCCAGACTCATTTTGACAATGGGAGGCCAAAGTGTTTCATATTGCTTCACTACAACAGTTCAATATTAGAAGTGCCCGGTGTGAAAACTGATGAGCGGCCTGCAAGGTGCATTAGCCTGGGGAGGCTGAAGGAACGGGGATGCCCCCTGGCACCCACCCTCAGGGCCCGGGAGGTGCTGGGCCCATTAAACCACTTCCCAGATCTCTGCTCCGTATTAGTCTCTCTCTCATTATGTCTTTATCAACTTGTTTCAAAACCCCTTGAATACATTGTTGTCTAAAGGCCTATCTATGCTTCCTGTGAGTTATTTTCATTGTCAGTGCACTAATAAAGTTAACTCAAAGCAAACTGGTGTGAGCAAGAGCTATTGTGTAATGCTGCATCATGCATCTTCTCAAACTAGTTAAATCTCAGCAAGAAGTTAAAAGAAAAAAAAAGATCTATTTAAAACCAGATTAAGCTCTAGCTGCTAAAGCATAATAAATTGCTCTATTTTAACTGACTGAACTGTGCACGCTTAGAATACAAGGGCATATTTCATTTGGGTTTATGCAATTGTTCAGTCTACTTTTCTACCATTTCACCCATCATCAGAAGAGAGAACTTGTCAGGCAAAATTACAGTTAATGATGTTTAATGGTGGCTAAGCCCAATAGGCTTGTTTATTTCTTTTCTTTTTTGTTGCTTTACTCTGACTGAAATAATGAAAATATTACATGAATAACTTCTATATTATTTGCAGGAAAAGCTTCTATTACCAATGCTAGGTAACATAAAGCTTTATCTGATTTATACAGCAATCTATATAAATCTGCTTTTATGTTTTATTTGATTTCAGCCATTAGGCTGTGCTAGGAAGTAACTCTAAAATATATATCATAGCGGCAATTCACTGTACTATACCAAATTAATCTACATAAATCTATACCTGTATGCAGGGAACCAGCATGGCAACACCACCAGTGCAAAACAGGAACAGCTGCCAGTAATTCTACTTGTAGGCTTTCTAGGAAATTCAAGCTTTTTTTTGCAAGCCACTGAGCAGAATACAAATGTCCTCCACTGAAAAATTCCTCTGTCAAAATGAACTGTATCATCATTACCATAGCTCTTAGATTTTAAAGTTCAGAATATGCAACTGAATATTAGAAGAGGTATTTCCTTTTTATGACAGATCTGAAGTCAGAAGGCTGGAGCATGAATGGGCTGTTTGGAACAGAATATCCTATACAAACCCATGTTCCTTACGGATTTAGAGTTCCTAGTGCAGCTGAAGGCAGTGTGCTTTGTACAGCTGAATGAGGCCAGCTGGCAAAGTAGGAGCGTATCAGTATTCTGACTGCTTTTCTTTTGTTTGAATATTACCTCAGTGGCCATACACTAAACGATGTGAATTTGATGGGTTTGACTATGACCTCAGCTAAACTGAACAATATGAAGCCGGCACGTCTGTAATCTCAGGCTTGCTATTTTTCAATTTATTTTTCACCTGATTTGTATTAAGATGTGGTTCAAATTTTAAAATAAAAATAAAAAGGGCCCTTCTGCATTCCAAATCAATCAGCAAATGCTGGCATGCCAGAAGGCAGGCTTCATCTGGCTCTTCACACCACATTTGGTGGATCCCTGACTTATGAGAGCTTGATTTCTGAATGTTTATGCAGAAAGAAATGCTTTGCACATCCGCTCCTTCTCAGATACCCTACAGGGATTTCTGGCAATACTTACATTTTTTCCCCTGCCTTGCAGGTTTTCTCCCTGTGGACGCATAAAGACATAGTGACAGCAGGAGTAGGCTCGACTTGCAGTGAGCAGCATCAGTACATACTGTTATTGATACTCACTCCATGAGATAAGCTGCACATCTGTCTTTACTTTTACCAAGTTCCATAAGAATAAACATGAACATGAACGCAAGCTGACCACGGACATCTTACTGGTGCTCTTTTATAGCCCCATTCCATCGCGGGGCTTCTGTCACTTTTGTCTGAGCATCGGGTCGCAAGAGTTCAAAGCGCAGTCAATTAATCAAATGGTTTCTATGAACGTAAATGCAGTTCAGTAACTGTTTCCTATTCAACATAACCAAGGAAATAAAGGAGGAGGTTAATGTGGAGATAGCTAGGTTACGCGTGGAGCTATAAGCAGCAGTCCTTGATTAGCCATCAGCAGACTGGTGCAGTTATTTTAAATGAGACAAAGGAACAAGCAGAGGACATTTATGGTCTGATCCTGCTCTCAATAAAGTCAGGTTGAATTCTGTCGTTGACTTATGCCTACTAGCTCAGGATCTATGATCATGACAATTAAATTAACACAGCAGCAAAGAAAAAAGTAATCAAAAGAAAGCTATATAAGAATTCCCTCTTATGACATACTGTGTTTATATTATGAAGGATACAAGTTATGAGGTGAAATAATTGCTTTCAGGAGAAGGAGCTCTGAATCTGGGACACAGCAGCCAATACACTGAATTGATAGTGAGAAAGATTTTACACCAAAGTAACAGAATTTATATCTGCTCTATCAGTGGTAGAAGGTGGGCATTGTAATGCTGCTGATTTCAGCTGCTGAAAGTGGAAGAGGCTCAAACTGCTCCGTTTCTGGTGCCCAAAATTAACCTATCCAATGGAGAGGGAAGAAGCGAACTCTCTCTGCCAGCCACTCTGTTAGGAGGGCTTTTCTCTATCTTACCTTTTAAAAAGTGGGATTCGGATTCACATTGCCCATGTCTGGTAATAGAGGGCTGAAATAAGCCGTCTGACCAGGATGAGACTGCTTCTTTTTGATGGGATTAAAAGCAAAATAAATGTGTTTCTAACCACTGAAGACAGCAAGCTTCAGAGGGCTTAAATAGAAAGGCTAGTTTATATTGAGCCAATTCTGAGTATTGCCGCATATGTCAAATAACACTTCACTTGACAAATGGTCCCAAAGAAAGCTATGGGGCTCTCTGGGGAGTAAGGTGGTATTGGTATTAGTAAGGAGATTAGAATCTGCTGCTTGTTTTATTTTCAGAGAGATTTCAAAATGTGTTTGCTGTAATTTTCCCTTCCTTCTAGGATCGCGGGTGTTCACTTGGCCTGGCTTTAGAGGGAAAGTGATGTGAAAACTGCACCAGTAAAAAAAAAATAAAACAAAAATCATAAGCCTTCTAATATATGGCTAACATAGTTTTTCCCTCCTGTAAAATATGTGGCATAAACAAATTCCATAATGATGCTATGTGTTATAAAAGTTTTATTGGCACTTGTTTGGGATTACCCACATAACTCACTTGTGAGTTCACTACTCATGGGTAATGCACTCATCTCAAATGCATGCTAATAAACAGCTTATGTGAAAAGCCCTATTAGAGTTTGCCAGGGATTAAACCAACAGGTTTTTTACAGAAGCCTCTTATGTCAGGGAGTTTCACAGAAATTACAAACAATCTTAGTTTGTAATAGGTCATGTTTTCACCAGTTTTATCCCAAGCACCCTTTATTAAATTCTCTAAGTTCTGAAGCAATGACATGGATATCCATTCTGTGGCTTCACGTTTCTTCCCTCCCTGCCTCTAACCACACCTTTGTGTCACCTCACAGACATGGCACTGCACCCAGAGAGAACAAGATTCTCTGTGTTAAGTGAACACAAAGACATAGCACAAAAGAGTCCTTGCTGTAGCAGCTATACCATCTAAACTGAAAAGATGGGGAACAGGAAAAAAACCACGATTGGTATTTACAGACTGAGAACCCAGGCATAGTCTCCAAAAGGTCACACAGGAAGTTGGAATTCAAATCAAATTTTCCCAAGCACTGCTTCAGTGTCTTAACAGCAGATTTATCTCTCTCTCACACCCCATTCTGTTTAGATTCATCTACTGCACGTCATGCTCATCTCATTTACACATCTCTCTTCAGTACCGCGAGCATCATGATCAGCATCTATCATTATTTTAAGCATCACACACAAGCTGCACACCTGGACAAATACATCTGTGTGTAGTGTGAGTAAGGTTGTCAGGTCAGGCACTCGCTGGGTGAGAAAGTGAGAGCTATGTTTTGCACAAATTGCTGTTACCAACCAACCTTGTAATTCAATTCCCAGTCTCCATTCCTTAGCCCCACACAGAAGCTTGCAACAGAAACAGAAACAGAGCTGATGCTGAAAGGCAGAGTTAAGCTGTTATTATTCAGTTTTCTTTCCTCATTTCCCCTACTTTATTCTCTCTATATATTCTGACTCACAGTTATGCATCTGAGAATGTATTACATAGGCAACAGTCACACATTCTGCATTCCTGTGCTCAACCTGACTTAAGGCCACCTTATGTCAAAGAATCTTCCCTGGACACGTCCGTGTCTCTTGCTTGGAACTAATTAGGGAAAAGTTGTGTCATTAACCAGTGATTTCTTAAGGCTTATGGCATTTAAAGCCAATGATGCAACTGTGGAATTTTAACATAAAGCAATGGGAAGATGTGTTTTTTTTTACTTTCTTTCTAGGAAAATTGTTATGAATGAAGTAGTCACCCAAAAGATAACTCCAGGCTAGTACCTTGAATGGAAAATTTCCAGTTTAATTTAAACTTTGTGAACATAAATGACCATTATTACAAGGTCTTTTACCAGGATATGAATATGATGAAGACAAATAGACATACGTATGCAAGATGTCCATGAATGGAAAGAAAAAAAATCAATATACTAAAATAATAAAATGTAGAAATATTTTTCATTGACATCTGTCTGGGAAGAAAAGTTTTTTGACCAGTTATCTCTACAAAAACTGATTTTTTTTCTCAATTTTACCCAAATTTGCTTTAATAAGGTTTCTTTCCAACCGCAGAAAGCATGCCCAATTATTTACTGTTACTTTTATTTTCTCACTTTCTTTCTACCGTGAAGGGAAAAAATGAAAAACAGGCAGAAAGACTCCCGAAGTACCTAACCTTTCTTCTTAAAGCAAACATTTCCTTTCAGTTCTCATTCTGTGAAAATTTATGAAAGGTTGTCTAAAATCCGAAGAATTTGCCTGTTATTAACAACCTCAGTGATGTCTGATAATGAAAACCGTTAAGCTCAAACTGTACTTAATTTATACAGTAAGGAGATATAAGCAGTCAACACCAGAATCCTGTGGAGGAATTAAATATTCTGTTTTTCTTTACCAGTTCAAGTATGGTTTTTACCCCTCTATTCTGCAAGCTCAGCAAGTGGGGGGAAAATGGGTCAGCTCAGTCATCCAGCAAGAAACTCAAAGTTATGGCAGATGTTGGGAAAAGAGATTCAAGTCTGCACAGGGGAAGTCAGATAGGTAGAAAGTTTACTGATTTTCAGAACATTCTCAGTCATCAATAGAGGAATAAACAAGCCATCTGTTTTCACTGAACTCATTGGCAAAGCTATTGCATTGCTGAAAAGAACTTTTTTTTTTTTTGCATAAGCAAGTACATTGCTGAGATGGGCTAGAGCAGGAGGAGGAAAGTGCCTGAATCAACAGAATAGATCAGATGCCCTGGATAAATGCTAGGTGAAAAGATATAGGAAGGACAAACACATATTCTGCTTAGAATATATTAAAAAAGAAATGTCAGAGGACCAGTCAGCCCGGGAAAGGAATGGAAAGAAGGAAAGTAATAAAGCAATAATCTCAAATGCAGCTCTGGAATTACCCAAAGTCTGCAGTGCTCTGTAAGGATTTTAGAAAATTTGTTAGGAATTAGGCGAGCAGGGTCAATAAACTTAAACTCTGTCAATAATCACTCTGTAATACGTACAAGGACAAGGATCTTCCACCACAGTGCCTAAGGGCTACCTCTGAACTTAGAACTGAACTTTTTAAATTTAAAAAGACCCATTTACTGCAGCAAGTCATTTGAGCAAATCCTGTTATGGAAGAAAGCCTAAAAATAGAGCTGTTTTTTAACACTCAGGACTGAGCCCCTCTCAAAAAGCACCTACAAACCAGACTTTGCTGAGAGGAATATTTACTGACAAGTTTTGAAGTCACGATCCTGGCCATAACAATACCTCATATGACTGCACACAGGGATTTGGGAGGCTGGAACAGGCCACACAAGGAGCAACCAGGTTATCAACACAGAGCCCAACTCTGCACTGTCATGTGCAGATCAAGGTTTGGTCTCCACACCTCTGAAGAACTAAGGCCATGTCTCCACTGTATCAAGGTGTGTGTAAAGTGATTTTTATCTCATGATGACCAAACTGATGCCAGTGCAAGCGCTGGCACAGCTCTTGGCCCTTTGGTGATGGCGAGCATTATGTCCTTGTGAGAATCCCACAGGGTTTATGCCTGATGCTGTCATGGTCTGTGTGGAAGTACAAGCTCCTCAGCACTGGCTCTGGGAGCTCTAATGCTGGGTGACAGCACAGCTGTCCTCACAACTCCCGTCCTTGCGGGGACTTGTGAATGTCACCCAGCCCCAGCAGTTCCTGGCACAGGCATCAGGAATATATTGATGTGCAGCCTTCAGGAGAATGGCTACAAATTTAATGCAAGCTTATGTTTTACTCGAGAATTTACATAAAGCATGTGTTCAAAGTTAAAAGCCTCCCATTCTCTCTTCTATAATTCAGAACATCGTTTAGTAAGGGATGCTATCAATACTGAATTGCTACAGATACCAAATGCCAGAGGTAACAGTCACTTGAACTGTTTAGCTCCCAGTGAAGCATGGGAGTCATGTGCTATACATCAAAAATCAAAATCAAAAGGAATTGTTTTTGGAGAGAACTACCTAAACCATGGGTGTTGCCAAAAGGACTATCTAGGCCCTAGAAGCAGACCTTGCTCTTTTTTTTCTCAGATGACATAACAGTTGTCTTGTTTATTGTTAAATGGCTCCCCAGCAGTAAGTGGCAATGGTACGTTATCGGAAAATAGAAAATGACCAGAAGTACTAAATGTGGTTCTTGAAATGGACCTTCGTGTCCTTCGGATAAATGACACTACTAGCTGAAATGACTTTGTGTGACTAAATACAATGGGATAGTACTCTAATGTTAAATCACTCAATTTTTCTGGAAACACAGGAAGGCAAATGGATCCACCAAGTTTCCTATTTGCACAAATTCAACTTCTGAATGTTGCAGACAAAAATACGTGATAAATTTAAAAAATTTCAGCTTTAGGTTAACTGCTACTTTCCAGTTAGAATTTCTGTCAGACTGTCATGGCATATAATCTAAATTCCTTGGAGATTAGTGTGAATTCATGGCAATAAAAAGCAAAACAAAACAAAAACAAAACAAAAACAACAACAAAAACCCACACTAGATAGCTTTGTTTGTTTGTTTGTTCTTTCCCCATTCTAGGGAAAAACAACAGAAGGCTCAGGTCTACTTTCACCTCTCTTTTTCAGCAGGAAATTTTTGTTTCAGTACAACTTGAAATTTTTGATAACAAAATAGAGGTCTGGAGCACCTCTCCTAAGAAGACAGGTTGAGGGAGCTGTGCTTGTTCTGCCTTGAGAAGAGAAGGCTCCAGGGAGACCTTACTGTGGCCTTACAGTACTTCAAGAGAGCTTATAAACAGCAGGCAGACTGGCTTCTGACACAGTCAGAGTGTTAGGATTAGGGGGAATGGTTTTAAACTAAATGAGGTGAGATATTAAGTGGAAATTTTTCACCAAGATGGTGGTGAGGCCCTGGCACTGCTGCCCAAAGTCATGGGTGCCCATCCCTGGATGCGTCCAAGGCTGGGCTGGGTGTGCCCCAGGCAGCCTTAGCTGGTGGGGCAGAACTAGATGTTCTTTAAGGTCCCTTCCAGCACAAGCTATTCTACGATTCTATGAAAACCCCATCAGGTCTTCTATACATGAATGCATGTGAGTGTTGAAACACATCCATACCATCTGGATTGAAAAGAATGCACTTGGGAACTGCTTGAGCGCCCTGAAGGCTGTCTTGAGAAGTCACAACAAATCCCAGCTCACAGTAAATGAAAAAATGGAGCATATATTTCTGTATGGGAAATGTGATAGATTTGTGACAAATCCACCTGAATGCTGCTCACAGCTTCGTGAAACTGGGTGCTCACTAGTGCTGATCAATTAGCAACAGAAAACCTGATGATTTTGACTGCATCCTTTCTGCATTCTGTTAAGTTATTCTTTCCAAAACACTGTGAAAACAACTGCATCTTGAGGGATAGTAAGACTAGCCACACTTCTTTTCTGAGTATAAGCTTTGGCACTGTAAAAGATTAATATTAACAAGGGGAAAAAATCTGTCATGGACAAACAGTAAAAACAAACAGTAACAACCACTTAAATTTGTTAATCTGAGAAATTCTTTCCTCTGATTCTCTTTCACAAACAAAATATATTTTACATCAGGCTCTATCCATTATGTTCATCCTTGGTGTAGTTACAAGGCAAAAAAAATGTGGATTATTGATGAAATAGATCATAATGGTTCTTTCCAAGCCATTATCATTTATCATTTAAATGTGTATTCGATGAGCTTTAATCTGCAAATTTGTCATGATTGGGAGCCATTACGATTTAATAGATTCATTATGTTTGCTTTATTCTTTCTTTAATATGATGCATAGTGCACATTCTGTAGACAACACGTGAAGAAATGGTACTTATCAGAACGGACTTTTAAAAAAGTTACTACATGTGAACAGCTGCTTATTAAAGCCTTTAGTCTTTAAAAAACAAGAGTGCTGGAGTGCCATGTTACTACACTAATAAAGAAGTCGGGGAAAATCTTCACAACCAAGCACAGTGCTCACTCTTCTGTACAGTCTCAATCTCCAATTACTTCTAACAGCACCAAGACCAGTCATAGCTGAGATTTCATCCACACACATTTCCACCAGTCCCCTAGATAGCTACTTCTTCTACAGGTTGAGACAAAGCAAACAAAATTAGTGATTGATTTCTTACTGGTATTAATCCATTTGAACTGTGTACCATGTAGTCCAAGACATAACCTATTTCAATCCTTGTGCATTTTTTTTTTAATCTACAAGTGTCCATTAGTAATAATAGTATGCAACACTAGCTAAAGAAATTAGTTGACAATTCTGTATTTTGCAGAAGAAACATAATATTGGATGCCTAGCTCAGTATTTGCACAACTACGCAGCTTAAAAAAAAAATACAAAAATGAAGGCAACTGGCAATATGTCATTTACTGATTTTTAGCTATGGCAGACTAATTCCATATCCAGTCTGTATATAATTCACTGAACACCTTATCTTACTCAAGTTTTTCAGTTTTCTGAATAAAATCCCTTTGAAAAGGAGCTGCATAGTATCTGAGCAAACTCCTCTTGTAGTCACCAGCAACACTGTTGTTCTCACTGAAAAAGACATGGTAAATAATGAGAAAAAGCACATCAGCTCAGAATTCAGATCACACTCTGACTGTGATCCCTTTTTTCTTCTCAACATTGAATGCGGTATGACAGAAGGATCCTCAGCCAGGCATTAGGCAAGATGTCAACATGAGATCTGAACAATCCATACCGTGGGATGGGACATCTCACAACCTCCCCATTTACAGCAGGCTGCTCTGACCTGATTTGAGGTGGGGACATAAAGGCAAGGGACGTGCACAGTTGATAGACAGCTTTGCCAGGATTATTTGGAATCTGGCCTTCCAAATGGCCATAAAACTTAAGTACATGTGCAGCTGGGTAAGCAGCCTGCAGTCCTGCTGCGGTGGGGCTGCCCTGTAGTGGATGAAAGCTCACCAACCCTCCATGGGGGCTTGGGAGTCAGGAGGCTCTGCATGCCCTGGGAGGTGGGCTCCAATTGCCCCTCAGACCATGCTCCAAGGCTGCTGAAAGCAATGACAGCTGAAGGCTTTTCTCATTACTCATGGCAACATTATAATTCCACACAAAACTAACAGATAGCTGTGGGAGGACTGCATGACACCATGGCTGCCCTGCCCATGCGAGGTACATGTGGGCACTTTTCATGCTGCTCTTAAGCATTGTTCATGTACTAATGAATTACTCATGGATTTTGCAAGGAGGACTGACTTTTTCCTTAAATACAGATATTTCCAAGCATAAAAATATATGCGCCTAAAATAAAAAGGAACTATCCATTGGGCTTGAAATAAAATAATCTCACAAAAACAGGAAAGTATTTTTTAACTGCACGTATCTACTTTATGGCACTGGTCTCTTAACTTAGTGCTTATGAGTTAAGGAAACAGCTCCTTGGTGGATTACTTTTCATAGTTTGCTCAGTAATGTGTTTACAAAGCTATTGTTACAACTAGATGCTTATATATTTTGATATACAGCATACACTACAACAGTACATCTTCAGAGATTTCATACTTATTTTAAAAACCTATTTAAATGTCTTTTTACCTTTCCTCCTGGTAAAACACAAGTTTATTGCCAGATACTCCAGGGCTCCATATTACAGTCTGACAGTAATTAAAGGCAGTATTAGTGGTGCTTTTACAGGAAATGGTAACAGTGGTAGTTGTAGGCTGGGATGCGCCGAATGCATCTCTGATTGTAACTCCTCTGATATAACTAACTTGCTCTAGGAACTAATTTGACACTTGAAATTTCAAATGAGTGGCCTCTATTTTTAACTGTCTGACACTACTGAAGCACATAACTCTGAGAAATGTTAAGTGGATTTTATTTTCCTTTGATAGAAAATGGCTTATCTATTCATCTGCTTTCTGCTGTGTATTATGTCAACAGTCTATTCCAGAAATCAGTTTTTTTTTTAAGATGAGATTATAATGCATTATTTCAACGCAACCTGCACTTACCTAAAGCTTACCAGCTCTCAATAATGGACAGTATTAGTGATAACCATTGTCTCTAAACCACCAATGGTGAATGATACAAAATACATTATCCAAAACTTTGTGATTGTGATCACCTATAATTATATAGATGATATATAATTATATACAAATATATAATAATACAACTCACCAACAGGTAACAAACCAAATGCATTAACAGTATGGTGTAAAGAAAACTAAAGGAAGTATTTTTCTGTGCACATCCTCTGCTTGGAATCAGACTCCAAACATGGTCTTAGGATTTTGCAGTGACTGTGAACATCAAGCTTTGACAAAACGAATTCTTCAAACAATTTAATGCCATCTACCTACAGCTGTTAAATTTTCATCTAGTTATACCCTACAAACCAATCTCATTCTACTGCTATGTAACTACGGCTATCTAGCTATACAGAGCATCTAATCCAATTCAGTGCAATCTGTTTATCCATTAAGAAGTCTCCTTTTGCTAGAATGTAAAACTTATCCATCTTAATGATTTAAAAAAAAAAATAAATCATTTTTTTAAATAAACAAGGTAGCAATCCCCACAGGGGCTTTAGGAAAAGATGGCAGGAGTCCTCTTGGTGATGAGGTGGTCATTATGGCCCACCCTCACCACAAGAAGGGAAGAACAGGAGTGGGACCCTCAGAGAATCCTCAGGACCCTCATGTGTTTTGAGAAAGCCACAGTTAACATGGAATGTTGCTACAATTTGATCTTAACGGTTACTGGATCTGGGGATAACGGGGAGTCCTGGATCAAATGGAAAGGAGCAGGAAATCCATTACATGACCCTCAGCATCTGCTTCCTTCATGTTTTGCTCTTTATGGGAAGAAATATTATCTCCTACAGCAGTGAAGGTCTTGCGTCGTCATCTCTGTCTGTCCCTTGCATCGATTAGACTGAAAAATGAATAATCTTTATTACACTTGAACCAAGATATCACTATCTAGATAATGCTTATTCCTTTCCATTTACAGGGTAGACAATTGCATGGATCTAGGGTGCCAGTTGCAACACTATGACGTTTATTTTGCTCTCTGATGTCTGGTTAAAGGAAACAAGCAGAAAGTTAACCTGTGCTTTAACAGTGGCCACTCTCTAGCTCCTGCTAGTGGCCTGGTCTGGGTGGCTTAGACCTCTATGAGCACGTGCCTCGGTCCATTCTTGCCACGCAGGCTCATTTGTGGCCACCTCTAATATCACAGCCCAGCTGTGCTGGATGCTTCAGGATGTATTTTACTTTGCACTGCAGCAGATTTTTACCTAAAACAATCAAGATACCATTTTCTGTCCTCTCTTCCTTGTATTATTATTATTTTTTTTTAAGTACGGGGAAAGGCAGATTATTTCAATTAAGAGCCTGTCACTGACAGCTGTAAGCAACCTCTCTTCAGTTCAGTGCCACAGTTGCAGTTTTAAGTTTCTCCCTGCTTCTGTCAGGATCTAATTTTCAAGGCCTGTTGCCATGGCAGCAAGTTGGAATTTTAATCCAGTACTAAAGGTCAAGACAGGTCACCAGTTTCAGTTCCTCTTCAATCTCCCCATAAAGTACCACAAAAAGAAGCTGAGATAAAGGTTTGACCTAACCAAAAATTCCAGTCTAGCACACAGCCAGACGTGAAACTATATGATTTGTATAGGCTTTCCAATTTGTCTGGAACTATTAAAATTCATGCTAAATCAAAAATGGGCAGCACTGATTTACATTCCTCTCTCTCTGCAGAAAAGAAATACAGGTCCTCAAACTGCAGTAGAATACATGTGGTACCAAAAAAGCAAACACTCATGTGGAATATATGGCAGATTGTGAAAGCAATCCCCTCATTACTGGAGATATTCACTACTTTTACAGTCTGAGCTGAGCCTGACAGCTATACTGAAGTCTTCCTTGTTGATACAAGGTAGATGAGTGAGTCAACATCTTTCTTTCAAAGCCTGGGAAGATCTTTTTTGAAGTATTTTGACTAAACAAGACTTTTCAATAAGAGACAATTTCCTGAAAGCTAAACTACCTGCAGAATTTTTTTTATTTATTTTTTTACTATTTTTATCTTGAAGGATAAAAAAATCCCTCACGGGAATTAGGAAATGACTTTCTATTTCCCAATTTTCTGCACTCCCCTCGACCCTGTGCTTTTTGTAACACGGATTTTAATTAAACAACTGGTTTGCATCTGCTGGGATAATGCTACAGATACCTCCCTCTTCCTCTAGGGCTACATCCAATATTAAGCTATGGTTACAGTATTAGCAGATTCTCAACGTGCACTTTTGCAAGATGCACAGGCACAAGTGAGGCAAGCGGCTCTTCCTCCTGGAACTCAGAACAGTAACTAGCACAGCAGTGTAGATAACTTTCCTGTTTTTTTGTCATTTGGGAGGACCCAAGTAAGGTAAAGACATTCTGAATCTGTAACTCCAAGGGCCATCCAAGACGGAGGATAATGCAGTGAGCATGGCCTAGCCTCATGGGGTGTTGTGAGAACTTCACTTCATAAAAAATAAGCCCTCTGGCCAGAAAACTGATAGGGTTTGGAGCCCTGCTGAGCTCTCAGCCCACAGGATAATGGTGGCAATAATAAGTTCATCTGGATGGAGAGTATAAAGCTGAGAAAAATGTAGTGGATTATTGAGGTTGTCAGAGGGATTCAGAGGAAAGATGCAAAGGATTAAGTTGTGATACTAGAAGTGCCTGTTAGCCTTACCTAGGATACTTAGGACACAGACTGGGAGTTTCAAGCCCATTCTGGTTTTATGAATGCCAAGCTTCCTTGCAAAATCCATTCTTCTTTCAAGTTTCCAATTCCATTTCCATTTCCAATTACAACTACTTTGCTGCATGGTGCAGGCAAATCTTGGAGACAATTTTCTCAGCTTACCTCAGGCTACTCATGACTAAATAACTAGTAAGATATGAAAATAAGAATGAAAGTGACTAGAGGAGGGAGCATCAGCAGGAAACAGCATGTGAGCTAAATGACTGGGTTCTGAACCTGAAGTTTACTAACAGGTCAGAGTTAAGAGGGAGTAGGGTGAGGACCAAATTATGGTGAAAAGAGAGCAAGGAAGAAGTTAGTTCATAAGAATTTCATCAGTAAGTGTGACACTGCTGGCTGTGGTGGCCTTCTCTGCTCTATTCTGATTTGCACTTTCAGATTTACCAAGTACATTTGCTTTTGAAAATTAATGTTTGAAGTGGCACTGAAGTTTGGAAGTGATTTCTTTCCACAAAAATGTAAATTGAGAGATCGGTTTCAGACTTAAGCCATGACAGCAGAACATATGCTGCTGCTTGAGGAAAAGCTCTTTAAATACAGAAAACCTGTGGCAGATTTAGTCTTACTGTTTTCCAAAATGGTAACTGATACATAGCAGACAGGGAAATACATCCTGAACCCAAACATGTTAACGTGTGTCATTTACCTGTCTCTATTAATACTGACACTTCGGTGGTCACGCTTCAGTGATAGCATATATTTAGCTGTGCTGCATCATACTTGAGAATAAAGTATTTCAGTGTTCAGGGTAAAAAATGTTCATTTCATGAGAGTTTATGTAGTATCAGATGAAATTCAAATGCTTTATTGCTTATTTGAGTTGCAGTCATCAAAGCTGGTAAGACTGCAGTTGCTTAGGTTGTTTCAGGCACTTAGAAGGACAATAATTATACCTGTGATAGTCAAGAAAAATTATTCAACATTGATCAGCAAAATATGAGAGAATAATTTTGTTCTGTTCATACAATCTTTTAAACTGATTTATAAACATGTCAGGAGAAGGAGGTCGTGGAAAAGAATGTACTGGGAAATAACTTTATTTTGACAGGAAGGTTAAACTGTATGCAAGCCAGCTGAATAATGAAAACAAATTAGAAGTCTAATTTAGAAATTATTTTGAATAATTGGCTTATTTTCACAGATACAGGGCTTTTAATTGGCGCTGAATTTTAAAATACTTAAGAGCTAAAATGTTTTGTGTGTTTGCTTCTATAAGCAACTGGCCATAGGAAATGTCTGCATGTTTTAGTCCCTATTACTTAGGACTGTGCTCAATAGGAGAAGCCTGCGGCAGTGAGGAATAAAAAGATATAATCATGACTGATTATCATTGTTCCAAATCCCAGGTGGTAACTCCTCAGAACTTATCAGAGCGAGAGGATGCAAAGGAAAACTCTAACTAATAAAACAAAACAAAATTATGAAAGAGGAATGATATCTTACCAGACAGACCTTCTATTTTCATTTTCTATTTGTCCCTTTAATATGGTGCACTGCAGCTCTCTAAAGATTAATGGAGTTTCAATTAAATGCCAGTGTTGTTTCACTTATCATAATTTGTACATGGCAGTGTAAGTCCCTTGTATTCATAACTTTCCCAGTTTACCCAGAGGGAATATCCTTGGAACTTCCCACTTCTAACAGACAGGCAGTACTTAGTCTAGTGATTAAAGCTTGCCACACTTGCTAAGTGAAAACGAATGTACACTATAAAACAAAGCAGGCTATCACCACTGGTGGGATCAATTGATGCTCTTGTGTTTTAATATCTTGATTAAAACCTGTAATTAGAAATACTGACATTTCATCTTCTTGAGAGTAATACATCTGGATTGGTTTGTGACTGAAACGCAGATACAAAATTAGATATACATATGTATTCTTCCTAATTCAGACGGAGATGAATATTTCTTTGTTAACATGACTGAACTGGAAATCATGCATCAACACTGAATGTATCTCAGGTTTTTAAAATTGAATCCTTCCAAGATTAAGAATTCATCAGCGCTTCTTGATTTGAGCATTCCAAATAACAACATTACTTGTTGTAGCATTATCCAATATACTATCCTTGGTGTAAAATCCTCTTGATGTCTGATTACTCTTCATAAGGACTTCATGCTGATTCATTTCAAACTGTGAATTACCTTTAATTCACAGCTTGAACATGCTGCCAAATTTTGGTTTGCATGCTCCCATGTGGCTGCCCCTGACAGAGTGGAGAACTTCCAAAAAGCCATTAGATACTGAGGAAAAGTAGTTAGATGTCAGGAAGCACATCTCCATTTTCAAACAGTTTTCCATGAAGTACAACGATAATCTATGGGATTAGAAAAGCACTAGTATTTACTGAAATGTTTTTAGAACCATGAAGTGAAACCGTGGTGCAGTTGAATCCGGTGGTGTGTACCTTTTGAAAAGTTCTTGAAATTGCACATAATAGGTTTTAGCTCCTTGTTTTGTTTTTTTGAACCCCCTGCATTTAGCTGCCCTCCTGCCCCCACACAGGCCATGTATCATTAAGTACATCGGAGCACAAAAACACTATAAAGATAAAATAAGTTGGTTTTGTTTCAGCCATAAAAATTGTTGCTCTACGTTTTCAATGGCTTCTGGCAGTTCACCCAGCCCTAGAGAAGGGCCTTTTAATATTGTATTAATACAGTAAGTATAGGAAGTCATTTTATGAAAAGGGAAGAATACCATTATGATTACACTATTCTTTTTAGCTGGGCTTTTATGGAAACTAACCAAGACTACTCTGCAGTATGATTTCGAAACACAGGATGTGCTTGATTAAAAAGGTTCTGGGTAGTTTCCAATTGGACACAGGCCAATTGCTAACAACCAAACAGAACAAAAGAACTGGGTGTTTGAGGATGACACACTTGCAGTGGTAATTATATAACAGATCTTAAGTCACGAGCTGAGTATATACCCTTGAATGCATGGCAGCTGACAGAAAATCCTTCTCAGTGCAACTGGTTGCACCTATTCTGTTCCTACTACCTATGTTTTGTAACAAACTAATCAGAGTAGACTGGCTGAAAACTGACTGCACAGCACCCCATAGAGCATTACAGTGAATTTGAAATAAAATGGCAACAACAACAAGAAAAGAGAGTAAAAATTAAAAAAAAATTAAAAAAAAAAAGGGGGGG
>JAOWBP010004006.1:16431081-16446390 GCA_028571105.1 Tragopan temminckii
AGGGAAGCCAAGTGGCATAGTTTTACCTAGCCTAGTTTCAACTCTAAAAAGCTACCATGATATACACACACCCGTGCATGCACTTGTTCAAAATTTCACTCACGAGTTTTGAGTAGAAATTAAGATCTGAAGTTAGATACATGAATCATAGAAAATATCCCTGATCATTCATGTACAATGTAGGTGCAGAACTTTGACATAATCCCAGCATCATCCGTTTGGTCCAATCTTTTGTAATGCCAGTGCGTCTACAAACAAATTCTGTAATGAGATACAGGCAGCTTGGCTGCTAGAACAGAATACAGAATCATGGAGGCAAAGCATCTTCATTCTGCATGTATGACTCAATTAGTCATGGTATAACACAGTCATACAGCAAAGGCAAGCACATTAGTATCAATTCCCACAGATTTCTAAGGAAACCAGTGGAATCTATAAGACTGTCACCATAAATGGAAAATATGACTTAAGTTTAAATCAAATTGTATGTAAAAAAAAAAAAAAAAAAGGAAAGCATCTAGAAGAATGTCCAGGTTAAAAAGATCTCTAACAGACAATATCAGTGAGAAAATATAAATCCAGTCGGGTTTGGTCAAACTGAAATCATAGAATCATAGAATGGATCTCTAAAGATCATCTAGTTCCAAATTCCCTGCCATTGGCAGGGACATCTTCGAGTAGATCAGGGTTGGTCAAGGTCCCGTCCAACCTGACTTTCAGCACTTTCAGGTCCCTTGTCACCCTGTTCCACTGCTGGTTGCATCCTCATATTAATGAATTTCTTCCTTACATCTAATTTAAATCTACTCCCTTCTAGATTAAAACTTTTGCTCTTTGCCCTATCACTACATACTTTGATAAAGAGTCTTTCTACTGCTTTATTGTAAGCCCACTTACTTGTATTTGAAGGCTGAAATACGGTCTCCCAGAGCCTTCTCGGAGCCAAACAACTCAACCCTCTCAGCCTCCCACTAGCAAAATACATGAAGATTTGGTGGGGGATACAGTTTTGAAACCAGTAAGATCATGCAGTGTGGTTGACAGCATAGCAAAAAATGTTACTGGGGATAAGTTGGACTGAAATTTTACTTATACACTCCAGTATCCCTGACACTATTCAGTATCCGAAAGATTAAGACCTTCCTAATACAATTGTATTCTGATAAATACTAAATTATTAAAATACACAACTAGCACAGGAGCTGTCAGTGTATCAGAGTTTATTTAGATCACACTATCCAGCTCTAACTATTTGATTCCATTATGTCTTTCTGCCCCACTTTCTGCTGTAATTTCATTATGCCCAACTATGTCCCAATGTACAATAATTCCTGTCGAGCACGGTGGTGGCTGCACACGCAGATCTAAAGAAACAAATTGGCCTCGTAATACCAAGTCTCACAGTGGACTGCCTTCTAACCTCACAAAGCCCTGTGGAAATTCTTGGAAGCTGCCTTAACAATTTTTCTGCAGTAAAAGAGAAAAAGTGATAGTAATGGGTTAGCTGATCTTCATTTGGAAGCTAAAAATAAAAGTAGCTTTATTGCAACTCTGATCTCTCATGTGTAAAATCTATCACCTACCATAAGAAGGCAGTTCATTGCAGCAGAAATCTGATTGATAGTACTGGAACTTTAGATCAAGCAACAGAACAGAGAGCAACTGGTTCATAAAATGTACTCAGTGTCTTTGAGTTTTATATCAGGCTTCCTATAGAGAGCTTTGGTCCCATTAAATGCACTATATACCACTGAGCTCTGAAGTACTGTTCTTTTGAAATTCAGCTTAGAACTATAAACCATGATTGACAAGTCTATTACTGTTAGTTACAAACTATTGAAATACTGTATTTTATAGTATGCTCACTAAAATATTTTTCACAGTGGAGTCCAAATACATTTTCTTTAGGAGAAAAATCATTTTAAGATGTGATAATATTTTTTTTTATTTTTTTATTTTTTAATGTTTTTTTATTTTTATTTTTTACCAGAGAATGTGCTTGGTGTTAGGTTTGGGCCACTTAGATGTTCTGAAACATGGAGATACCTATTCTGCTATGAAGAACAGAGGGTCTAGTTGGATAGATTTTTTAAAAAAGTCAGAAATCAATCGTCAAGGAAATCAAAATAGAAAAGGGGAAGCACTAATTTGATACTAAGTTTCATAAACAAATGCTATTCATTCAAAATAATGTACTTATCATTAGCATTCCTCCCCAATTCCTTTGCAGAGATTTACTCAAAGAGTTAACTTTATTTAAATGAGTACTTCCGTGACTTTAGGAGTAAAGAACTGAACTTGAAGAGATTACTAACTGTACCACTGCTGAACTGGATGCCAGCGGTCTAGTCCCAAATCTTGTATGCAGTTGCAAACAGATCCCTGAATTCCAGGAAGTTATTTCCTGTACACAAAATTGCATTAAAATCAATATACTTAATTAAAACAAAAACAAAAAACAAAAACGCTATCTCTCCACTGAGTTTTGTTCCCCTATATGAATTTAGTCAAAATTGTGTCCTAAGTAGGTTAAAGGGAAACCACTAGAATAATTTTGAAGTCATTCTAAATGAACACATTTGTATTTACACAAACTTCAGCTAAGTTAGCAGAGTACTGCATTCTGTAGTTTAAAACACTTGAACACAGAAATAAAATAACAGCCGTAAACTGAAATCAGGCTCACATATTCAAAAAGTGGCAAAACAACAAACTACTTATCAGAGTAAGTACTTAATTTCTATTTGCAAAGTATTTTGAGATCCTTGGGTAAAAGTAAGGAAACAGTTCAGTCTCAAAGGAGTGCCATGTTATTACAGTCTTAAACCAGGAAAGCACTAAAGAAAAATGGTTTAGCACAGTGGAGAACTAACTCTTCCACAATTTTCCACTGTCATATTTATAGATCATCTGTGATTTTCAGCAGTTTCAATGTGTAAGAAGCCCAAGACCCACTTTTCAACACCAGCTAGTAGTATCATTCTGTATTATGCATTTAACTCTTCCTCACAGTATAAACGTTAAAATTCATGCATCATCTGTTCATTGGGTTGCATTTTCTATTCTAAGAGGCTTAGAGTCTGATGAAAGAAGCATAAAAGTGATTTAATTCTGGCAAGCTGTACAACTAAAATCAGCATTATTTCTGCTTAATAAACTCATCTTTCATACATAGCTCTGTTAGCTAATGCTTAAAAAGAAGAAACAGTAATAAGCACTGAAAACATAAAACTGGTTTATGGCTAATTTTTAAGGACTACTGAGAACACCTGAACACCAGGACAACATTATGAGTGGAGCTAGATTTTAGTTACCTTTGCAGAAATAAGCTCATTCTCTGTGATAAATTTAAAAGAAGATGTAAAGCTGGAAATAATAATACTTACGACTTTTGTGGCACTGACTTAGTTGCAACTTTCCCTCCTGGATCACTCCACTCTGCAAACAAAGGAAACACATTTTCAAATGTCAAAAGATTACTGTAGAATTAAAATGCACCCAAAGCTGTCAGCCCATCTAATTATACTCGGTTTCACAACAGGCCACAATGCATAACATGTAATAAAAAATGGAACTGATCTGCTTTAGCACCACAGAAAGTATGTTTTTAGCCTTTGATTTAATGACGTTAAACAGGAAAAAACAACAACAACAAAAACCTAACCCTGACTCTTAGGACCAGGATGATAAAGACCTACTTTGTACATTGTATCCTGAGGTCAGATGTTGGGAGTCCTATAAAGAAGAACACATGAAATGTCAGCATTAGTTACATGAGATGAAGAAGGTAAGATATATTTTAGCTTGCTAGATTAAGGACACTAGCATTATGCAAATAAGAAAGGAGATGGTACAGAGAACAGATCACGTGGCAACACCAGTGACATTAGTTCAAAAAACCATTAAACATGGAGACAGAGCACTAGTTAGGGACAATTTTGTAGTTCAGACAACAGCTTGTCCCCAGCTGCCGTAAATCTCCACCCCCACCTTTTTTCAGGCATAGCCATGGACATGTACAAATGTGATGCATCTCTGATGTAAAATTTAAATACAATAAATTCAACACCACCACCTTTCATTTATGATCTCATTGCTTGAAAATACAGAAATCTTTTCTTGATAGACACAGCGGTTTTCTCTGGGCTGTGAAACACAGGGTTTGATAGAGATGCAATAAGCATTTCTTTGCCTGATGGACATTGTTTCATTTCCTTTTAAATCAGTGGAAATACAACTCTACACTGGAAAATAATCTGGCTTGTAACCCTGAGCATGCTAATGCAGGGATTTTTGTTGGCTCACAATATCTAAGCTACCTTTGTGTCACAGTGGTTTTCTTGCTTAGTTTTTCTCTAGGCTCTACAGTCCACAGTGATTGCAATCAGCTTTCCTTCCAAGCAGAGTCTGATCATTTCAAATTGAGGTGTTATTTACAACATCGCCTTACAGCCAAGCACTACTTTGCTGGAAGTGTTAGTTCTGTAGGATGTAAAAGTCATTAAAGTCCTCACTGCACTTCCTCTTAGGGCATTATTAGTTCCTAATATTGTACTGTGCTGTCAGTCAGTCCCTTGTGAAGTAAATCGTGCCCTAAGAGTAAACATGGCACTTTAAATTTGAATTTCAACAGGATAAATTGTTCTGATAAGTTCCACTTTTGTAATCACGTCTTTCGTATATGTTTTTCATGAAGATACTTATTCTTTTAGTTAAATTGAGAACTTCTAATAGTGTCAGTCTCTGGGTTAAGTGGTCACAAAATCTAGCCATGGTATGTCTAATATCAATAATTTGGCTAGCCATAAATGATTTAGTGTGATCTTCAGAGAATAAATTTATGGTTTTTGTTTTGTTTTGTTTTTTAAGGGTAGAACTAACTAACCCAGAAATATTTATGTGCTCACTTATTTCCTAAACTCCTAGCACAAATAACTGAACTTATATTTTATATTCAAGTGATATGGTCAAGAATTTTATGATCAACATTTAACATGTCCAGAAATTATTAACACTGATGTGGATATTAAAAGTTCAAAGCAAACAGTAGGAACAGAAAAGCAAAATAAAATTTCAGCTTCTCTGAACTTCTGCTTATCCTGCTCTCAATGGAGACAGCAGCTGTCTGCAGTACTCATGTCCAAATGACCCATCAAAAACAGAACACTAAATTAAAACAGAGTATAAATTAAAATACACATCTTCCTGCAGGCAAAAAAACTCCACTCTCGCTTATATATGTATTCACACAGGTAGGAATCTACTTTCACCTAACGAGGTTCAAGTGAATTTGACCAGATTTACAGTGAGGATTCTATTCTTGTATGATTATGATTTATGGTGTTTATTGCTGCAGCAGTTAACTTCACTGACATTGGCAGTGCTGGAGGAGTAACAATCACATTCCATCAAAATAAGACATTCTGGGCACTGGCTGTGTTATTTTTAAGGAGCTACAGTTACTGCTAATTTCATACGATTTCCAGTTAAGTATGGTGGCTACATTTCAGACAGGGGAGTGAGAGGAAAATCACATTTCAGCTTCTAAAGGAGGACATGACTTCATGAACCATAGTGTCAAGCAGTACCAGTACATCGTTAAAAGCTATTTTCCAAAGTCCTTCCTTTAAAATATATGTAGCTCCATGTCAGTCTGGTGTACATTCCCTGCTAGGGGAAATTCTCCTCATCTCCAAACATCATCAGCTCACAGGTGTTCAGGTCCCAGCAAATGTTATCCCTGGCTGAGATTGCTCTGGGTGCAAGCTTGATCTCTTACTGCTCTACCAGAATCACAGCTAGAAGGCAACAACAAAATTTGGGCTGAAGTCATGTTCAAATTGTGCAGTTAACAGTTTACTGCATGTGAGGTGAACTGCAAGGTAGATTCCAGGCCCACGCTTTGGATGTGGCAAATGTGGAGTGCATGCTTTTAACAAGACCAATACTACGCAATGTGCTTTGCAACCATGTGCCCTTGGAGCATGCATGTTGACAGATGCCACAGCACTGTGCACCAGCAGAAATGCAATTTCACCATAATTTGACCATGCAGCCTAAAGTTCATCATGCAGTCAATCGCAAGGACGCAAAATACCATATCAGCCACTGTGTTACACAAAGAAAAACAAACAAAAGGCATTATATCGGATGTAGAAAGGCTATTGTAATAAGAGATAAAACTCACTTTGCTCACTTCTGCAGCTTTAAATATACAGTCCTACACATAACAACAATCTAACTGGGAATATCCAACTAAAGAAATTCAAAAATTACAAAAATAACAAATTACAAAAATAAGCTCTCCAACGAAGAACACTCAGCAGAACAGAATGTTAATTGGGTCACTGGTTATAGCTTACTTGTACCTTGCTTGGGATAGAAAACTTGGTCTGTTCAGCCTTTCCAGGAGTGTGAATAGCAGTAAGAGGAGGAGGCCAGGAATGTGTCATCTCCTAGAGAAGAAAAAAAATGCTTTTGAAAACAAATTCATGTAAGTTGAGAGGGGAAAAATGATCACTTATTCTCCCCAGAGCCTGAGGGATGCAATTGCTTAGGAAGCATCACCATCCCTCCTATGTGGTAGATGAACACCATAGCTGCCCACCAGGCATTACTTCCTGGAGAAGAGGTTGAGGATGAATTTCACTCATTAAAATTTTGACCATGTGCGTATTCCTCAGGTGGCATCTGGTTCCACATTCCTGGTCAGCCTGTTAAGCTCATCACAAGCATAGAAGAGGTTTTTACCTGCAATGCCCAAGCAGGAAGGGGGTCTCTCCTGGACAGCATTAGGTGCAACCCCATAGAGGATTGCATGGTGGCATAATGCAAGGCTGTGCATTAGGTAGTGGCAAAATTAACCAGAAGCAGGTCTAGAAAAATCTCGAGTGGGCTTGCAGCATGAATGCCTGGCATAGAAGAGAATAGGTACAATGCTTTAAGTACTAAAGCATATTCTCACAGCTCTGGCAACATCTACTTACAGTGATATGCAGTGTCACTCTATCAGAGCACTATCAATTTCATTTTAAAATGAGGGACTGAAAGATAAGGTGACTTGTATGGAGTTACACAGGAAGCCTGTCCTTTACTAGGAAGTTCAAATCTCTGATGAAGACCTGCAAAAGAGACCATCTAAGCAACACACTCATTTTTGTTATCAATGTCTTGATTTATCATTTGTATACGTGTGTTCTGACTGTCTTCAAAGAAAGCACTTAGGTGCCTGCGGCTATGAGATACAAAGAGAAGTGAAAGTGATTACCAGGCTTTCTCACATCAAGTCCCAGAACCATCACCCCACTCAGATCAGTGGGACTGGAATGAGGCTTATGTTCAGTAGAGGGGAAAAACTGGTTTAATAGAGAAACTGCAAAAAGTTTCGTTTAGGTCAAGCTTATAGATGCCCTTGTCATGGGTATGCTTTATGATAGATGCTACTGCATCCTCTCTTATCTTTGTTTTTAATTTGATGAATATTCAGACAGGCAGCAATACTCGTCTCTGGCGATGTTCTGTTCATCTTGATTATTTTTGTTGCCTACAGTCTCACAACTGATTCTTTCTTGAGTAAAAGTGAGTTTGATTTAGGAACTTATGCATGCAATGGCCATGATCCTGACTGCAGTAAACTGAACTTCCCAGCTGCTACTTCACACTAGTCAAGCCCAGAACATACACCATAAGACTTCTGAGCACATAAGTTTCTGCAGGTACAGTGACCACCAGTGCAAATGCTCCACAAGTGAAAATAACACATTGTACAAACAATATAATACATAATACAAATAGTTCCGTTAAAAATAGCTGTTGTCAAAATGGTAGCACAGTGGTTGCATGTGGGCTGCAGGGGTGGCCTGCTCTACAGCTGGATGTTGTTACATATTTCACTGAAGACACAGCCAGCAAGTTTTGTGTCTCAGGTTGTCCCTCAAAAATGCCATGTCATAGGTAAGGAAAAAGAAAGGAAAAACTACATGCCACAGACGCCAGACAAGCAAGTGGGCGTGTAACCTTCTCCCATGTCTCTGCAAGGCACTGCTTTTTTTTATTGAATCCCATCAAATTTCCATTCTTAGTGTTGCTGCTTCTGCAGCAAAGCTTTACTTGTTGCTTTGGCAGATGACTCAAGGACAGAGGAGGGTGCTGATGTTTAGAGCCTGTTTTCATTGCCCAAAGCCCAAACTGTGGCAAGGAGGAGGAATGGGACACCTCACGAATGGTTCATCCCTTCTGGTAAGTGAATCTGCAGCAGCTCAGCACGACAATGAGAAGCAAGTTGTTTTACTGCACTGATTGTCTAACTTCTACACAGAAGTAGGTGGAGAAAAATTTAAGCATTCAGCATTAAGCTATTCAGTGAGATATTATAACCCAAATTCTGTATGCCTCTGCCAAAGTCTATGCCACAGAGGCTGCTTTGTGGCAAATCTCTTCGTAACAAAATGATGAAACAGAGACTACATCACATAATTAAAAGAGGGACAGGCAGGCAGCCTGATTGAAGGCAGAAATGAAACATACTCTAGAGTTGCAATTATTGGCTTGATTTCAGTCTCTTCCTGCTCAAGAATAAAAGGAAGGACAAAGAGCCTGGGATTCATGTGAAGGTGACACCAGCAAAAATTTTGGAACACTTATTGTTGAAATGCATCTAGCATCCACTGAGCACGACCTCAATGGTCTGAACTGGAAGCAAATCTGCTCATCT
Source organism: Tragopan temminckii (assembly GCA_028571105.1). Classification (NCBI taxonomy): domain Eukaryota; kingdom Metazoa; phylum Chordata; class Aves; order Galliformes; family Phasianidae; genus Tragopan; species Tragopan temminckii. The sequence continues at coordinate 16,439,795 of JAOWBP010004006.1, forward strand.
CCCTGTTAGGGGACAACCAAATGTAAAACCATGGGAAAAACTAAAAATGATTCTGCTATTATTTGAGGAAATTCAATTACAAAGTAGGAGATCCTGACTCCACTGATGTCACAGGCAAATGACACATTTGGTGACGTTACAACTATCTAATCCCTGTGTTCAGTAAGTGACCTTGGGAGCACCAAAGTGTATTGCAAAGGTACAAGTGAGCTGTGAAAGAATCATATTTCAGTTATTCGATGGAAAATTTCGGATAGGATCATATATAGAAAACAACACAAGGGTTTAAAGCTCAGCAAATAAAGAAACATTACACACACGGAAGCAACAAGGTAGCATACAGGTATTTGCAGAAATATGCCTACAGATACATGCTACAGTACTGGTAACTGCACAGTGCACTGGCTGCAGCGCTACCCCCACCCCACACAGTGCACATCATGCTCACACAGAGCACCACTGAGCTACAGAATGACATACAGAAATGGCACTGCACTGGCTTCAGGGAAGGGTCAAGACCTCCACCTCACACTGCAGAGATGTGACTGGCTGCTTAACTCTCCCGCTTTGTTCCTTAAGCACGTGCACATTACTTTGGAGAACTGGGGCCCAAGAGCAAAGTATGTCATTTGTTTAACCATCTGCATGGCTTCAGAATTCTTTGCAGTGCCCTGATTGCTTTTGGAGGGCCCTCATCTTTAAGTACTTGCAAAGCTCTACTTTGTTTGATCTGTGAATTCTGACATAGCTATCTTTTAATACATTGTAACAGTAAGGAACCACTTAATTGAAGTGCGTGTGTTGTAGATCACAGAACCATAAACCAGTTTGGGTTGGAAGGGACCTTTAAGATCATCTAGTTCCAACCCCCCTGCTATACACAGGGACACCTCCCACTAGACCAGGTTGCTCACAGCCCCATCCAGCCTGGCCTCGAGTGCCTCTAGGTTGGGGGCACCCACAGCCTCTCTGGGTTAGAGGGGTTGAATTAAGATGTGCGTATAAGCATCTTTATTTGTAAACATTCACAAAGGAGAAAGAGAATCATAATCATTTTATTTATTTATTTATTTTTCCCCAAGGAGAGTTAAAAGAACAAACCAGTTTGATCAATCCAAATTTGGAAGTATTTAGAAATTCCTGGAAGTAACAATAACACAACTGAGAATACAAAATGCTTTAAAGAAGAATTTAATGGAAACCAAGTAATCCCACAAAATCAAATTAGGATTTATTTTCACATGGTTTGGACTTAAAGTAATTCCAAAATCATGTTAACTATTGGAGTGGGCAGATGACTGCTATGGAAGCATACATTTTTTACAGACCTGGAGATTAAATGAGAAAGTAAACCTGCACAGTTTGTTGGCTTGAAAGTCACTGTGGTCCTCTGATGTAGTAACATCAAGCACCCTCCTTCCTGAAAACTATTTAAACATGTTTTAATTGAATCCATGTGTTTTATTTATATATGAGCTAAGCACGCTCGTCTCTTCAGTTCGGCCTGCTTTTTTTCATCTAGAAAAGCCCTCAGGCAGGTAACTAAGATGTACACATGCAGAAAAGCTCTAACGAATCACTGAAAATACAACTACAGGTTGTACAACACAGGTACAAGTCCAAATTGGGGTTTAAAAGGAAGGAGTAGGGAAGGACTGAAACCTGCCTGTTTTTAAGGAACTGAGCACAGGGGATATGAAGCAGATGGTAAATAGCTTTAAAAAATCAGTCACTAAAATTAATAGCCACCTTCCAGATTTATTTCCTTTCTCTGTGTTTCGTTTTTCCGTCATTTCCTTCTTGCTCAAAATGACAATGCTGTGTTTTAAATACAGGTTAAAGCACGGAGCCTGGCTCTCTCGGAGGCCACTGGGAAAAAAAGCAGCTAGATCATGTACGCTGTGTCCATCCTGATGCAGCTTCTTTCCTACAGTGCACTTTAAACTGCTTAGCCTGATCTAATTTGAGGTCTCCCAAGATATAAGACTTGTGCTACTCCCCTTGGGAGAATGAAGGGGAGACATGAGAACAGTCTGCAATTACAGAAAGGGCTGTTGCAAAAGGAGAGAATAATCTTTTCTTCAGTTTTACAGTGGATATGAACTTAAACTGCAGCCAGAAGGACACACACACACAAAAAAAGCTTTCTAACAGTAAGGGCAGTGCAGCACTGTCACAATGAACAGATCATTCACGCAGCAACACAGTCTCCATCTTTGTAGCAGCGCATTTAAGAACAGATTTGTACCCATCAGTCAGGAACAGCTTGGGTAGAAATGATTCCAGCACTTGGACAGGGATGTATAGTAGATAATGGGAGTCCTAGGATCCCACCCAGCCCAACAATGCCATTTCTTGGCTTGACAAATCTCTCTTGGTTACCCCTACTGCCTCTTGAGAATAGCAGATCCATAAAAATGGAGAAGAAAGAAACAATCCTGGTGGCTTTCTCTTCCTTAGCACTGGGGTTTAAAAAGGTAGTTTCAGCACTGAATCGTTGCCCATTACAGGACAGACGAACAGGGAGAAGGAGCAAGAACAACCCTGTACACCTCGTTGCTGCTAAACAGAGCTTATGTTGGGTATTTTTTCTGTCAGCTGTCCTACTCAGTCTTTTCAGATCTTAGCTAAATCTGTTGCTTTAAACTTTTTCTGATTTTTGGTTAAACAGTATGTTAAAGTTGAGTTCAGAAAAAAATTACTATATGATGAATAGACGTTCCAAGGTTATTACAAACTTAATGTTACATCTGGTGCTAAGCAACCTATTGCCTTCATGGAATAAAGATAACCAAGTGATTTACCATTTATTAAGGCCTCTATGAATGATTTATTAATGTTTAATTAACTATTTATCAATGCAATCTTAATAAAAAGTGTTTCTTGTTTCAAAGTATCTTCCTTGTTTCAGTATTTATACAAATCCGATGAAACTCTCCCTGCTAGGAAGCCAGTAGTGCATGAGGGGCAGCCATGTTTTATGTGTATGACATAAAAGCAATGACATATGAGCAAAAAACTATGTCAACTCTTTCCCTTTGGGGAAAAGGCTAAGGGAAGAATTTATATATATATATATATATATATATACATATATATATATACATATATAAATAAAAGCATATTACACTAAAGCCTAATGGAACACAAAGACAATAAAACTAAGGGTTGTTTTTCATATATATTCCTTCTGAAGGAATGGAAAATTGACATAAACACTTGGGAATAGTCTTACTCGTAATTGGTCTGGTTTATAATGTGCCAAAGGCTTCATTAGGAAGGGATTTAGGACATTAAGAAAGTATTGGTAGGGACATGACAGATAAGTTCATATATATGGATTTGATTATCATGTTTCAGCATTTAAAATATTTCTCAGATCAAAGGGATTCCAGATATTTTTCCCTGTATGGAAAATAAATAAATAAAGACCTTTCCAAGAGAAAGAGAACTCTCCTGGTAAGAGTATTACTGCAGGAAACTTTTTACTCGTGTAAATGTTTTAGGAAATTTATCACCAGCAGCAAGTGCCCAGCACTTATTTTCTTCTGCAGTGATGTCTTTGTCGTACTAAAATCTATCTTGCTACTGTACCAAAAATTACTAGAAAGCCGTTTGGAAATACAGTGCATGCACACACAAGCTTCTTATTACAGAGCTAGAGTTTATTCTACAAAAAGCAGCCATTTCCCTGACCATAATCTAAAAACACAGTGTTCACCTTGTGAGTTTTCTCCATGACAACAAATAATTCCCTCTGCTCAGCTGGTGAGCAAGATGCATTCCATTGCCTCCCATGGTAAACATCTACTCCTTTCCATATTAATAAGAAGGGGAAGTACAGACAGAAATGATATGTAGTGAAAATGAACACAGGAATTGCTTTCAAAACTAATAAAGGTTAACTAAAAACATTACAGCAAATATTTCCCTTTCCTCCTTCGCAAACATTTGGGAACTGTTTACAAAAAGAAACTGATAGCAATACAGACATTTTCTGTTGAGCTTCCTAGTATTCTCTGCTTCCTGTATGCTTCACATTTTTCAATATATTTTCCTCATACTGTAGTTTCTATAACTAATAACAGTCATCATCTTTGCTTAGAGCATTTAGAAGACAATAAAAAATAGCAAATAATGATTGATATTCTTATTGCTCTAATCAATCTAGTGTATGTGAACTAAATTCTCCATTACAATGAGAAGGTATCAACAGGCAGTTTCAAGGGAGAGTAATGAAGCTACATCACATGAACCCATTACTAGATTTCCAATTTAGCAAGTCTGACACAACCCTAAAAGTAACCACAGCCATATGATAATGTGTCAACATTACCAAATGGCTTAGCTCTCTGCTGGGTAGTGGGTCCCTGATGCTGGGCAGAACGTGCCTAGGCTCTTTTCTGAAACTTGTTGGATGCTTCTCTCCAAGGTGAATCAAGGTAGTTTTCTTCAGGACACATTCCAGGAAGACTGTATGGCCAAAAACTACCCTGAATTTGGCTCACAGGACAGTCCTTCAATTCAATTCCAAGCAGGTTTTGTGTTCTTGAGCACCTTCTTACATACTCCTGGCATTTTCAGGAACATGCAGCACAACTCCCTAACGGTCCTACTATAGAAAAACCATTATGATGGACTGCAATCAAACAAGATGTGTAGAAGCTGTAGCTCAACTCTTGTCAGGCTTAGGTGATTTGCATGAGCAAAGGGCACAAGGAACACTGAGGGTTCACAGAACATAATCAGCAATGTAGGAGCATGCAGTGTAAATAATGAAGCAGAGCCTTACAGGAAGCCCACAGGAGAGCTCCCCTGAGAAGTTTTATACGGTGAGACAGAGTTAAGACTTCTGTGGAATTCACAGAGTGGAATGCGTGAGATCCTGGGCCATGTAGGGCATCTAGAACTAGATACTGAGTTAACACCAAGTACAAAGCCCCACAGAGAGAGTGGTGAGGTGCTGGAACAGGCTGCCCAGAGAGTCTGTGGATGCTCTATCCCTGGAGGTGTTCAAGACACGGGAGGACCTGGGCAGCCTGGCCTAGTACCAGATCTGGAGGATGGTGGCCCCGCCTGTGGCAGGGGGGGGTTGGAAATTGATGGTCCTTGGGGTCCCTTCCAACCCAAGCCATTCTATGATTCTACGAAAAGTTAATCACACTCCCCATAAATATTCAGGTACTTGAGGTCATGTATACTAAGCCCACTTACAGAAAGCCAAGTGTCTTTCTTTTGTCACTCTTTGTGACTAAACTAATCACGCTGGTGCCCAATACACAGTATCAGGGTCTTGATGCAGACAGCATGGCTAATGCAACACCTCCTGTTCTTGGCAGCTTCTCATCCACACTGAGATGCACAGCCATATCTCATTGACTTTATTTATTCAAAATGATACTTGTAACCATACCCAGGAATGGCACATCTAATTTTCATGAGTTCATGGGAGTTTCATCTCCCAAGAGATAGGAAGAGTGCACTGAACTGTTAAATACAACATAACATCCTGGCAGTACAGCAATACAATATAAAAAAAGGCACAATAAGTAATAAAAAAGTTAATTCTTTAAAAAGTTCCTAATACCAACATACAATTTCATCTTTGCAATTTAAAAAACATTGGCAACATTTCTCCAAGTAAATAAGCAACAGTGTTTTGAAACTATTCACTGCTGGCACTTGTTTAAGGGAATCTGGTAATTTGTTCCATCCATCCCAAGCTTCACAAGCAAAAAGGCATGTCTCGAATTGCCTGTTTTCTTCTCTGAAACTTAGGGTTCACACCAAGAGGAGAGCAAAACTATAATTTAGTGTTACAAAACAAGACTGCACCTACCCTGAGGCACACAACTGCGCACATTTATATGACACGTTACGCCATCGCCTTTATGCTGCCAGATATAATTAATTTCTGTTTTTTTATTATTTTTATTATATTATTATTATTATTATTTTCCATACAAATAGTAGCAGCACATGACAAGACCTTATCAATGTAATTTATCAAAAAAAGCATTTAATTTCTGGATCCGCTTACATCAACTTAGTGCAAAAAATAACATCTCCAAATTCAGTATCAGGCAAAATTAAATGGGTAAACTGCAAAACATCTTGCTCTGTAGATTTAGCACAGAAAGCTCTTACACTGAGCACTACATTTTAGACCCATGTAGCGAGTTTATAAACCACATCCTGACAATATGATGAAACTCAATCTAAAAATCTCCCAGAATTCGAAAGCATCAACTTGTGCCAGAAGATACCAGCTTTAGCCTTCAAGCAGGGACATCAATTAGCTGAAATAGTGCATAGAGGAAAATTAAGAAACCAGGATAGGCAACTCGTTTGAGTTTAAAGCTGAATTATTTTGCTTAAAGCATGTTTTGCCTTCATTAAATTTGGACTGCAAGTTGTTACTCATCAAATACAAATAAATGAATCTACCACACACTGCTGTACAATACACATTGAAATCTTTTACAAAGGCTGCTTTTTTTTTTGCCTTCAAAATCAAGACACTGCCAGATCTCTTTTATGCTGCCACACAAGCAGTACTGTATCCTGAGTTTTCCGGGGGGGGGGGGGGGGGGGGG
>JAOWBP010004006.1:16454128-16476481 GCA_028571105.1 Tragopan temminckii
TAATTTTGCATCCTTGCTGCTTTACTGAGCCCACACATTTAGGAACAGATTATGAGAGAAAGATATTTAAATACCTAAAGCACGTATAGTCAGCTAGTAGGAGCTACAAAAGCATAGGTGTGCCTGCCTTCACCCAGTTTCTTCCTGAATGCCTCCTTATTTTACTCCAGAGATCATGGTCTTTTGGCCAAAACATTTCTGCATCTATAAAAGAGCCCAATGAGAGTCTCTGAAGTCTGCCTTTGTGTACTTGATTTGTTGGCACAGAGAGCATGTTCTAACTGTAGAGATCTACAGTTCTTCCCAAGAGAGAGAACCCACCATGAGACACTGCATCTTCATGGATGAACAGCACTGTCCGCTCTAGCCAAATCATCCTTATTTCTAAAAATCCTTATGTAGAGAGCTCTGAATGAAAATGAAGGACTTTTGGGAGCAAGGAAGGTTTAAACAGCAAAGCCTTTCTTTCAGCCTTTCATCACTGAAGTGTTATTTTCCCCCATGCCTTTGAACAGTGCATAGTTTTAGCCTCTCCTTTCTTCTGCCTCCCCTTAAAATTCTGCTTAACCCTGTGGAACACAGAACTACTTCTGATTGCTTAAAAACAACCTGGGGCTCTCCAGAAATTTCTTGTCATGCAGTTCAGTCAGCTCCCAAATCTACTGGGAAATACGTTGATCTGTATTCAGAAGCGCATCAGATAGAGTTGGAGACTTGAATTATCAAATAATATTGCATTTGTTTAAAATGAACTCAAAAGACACTAATAATAAGCGTTGTGTGATCCAGGTCTCTGCAGCTGAAGTCAGAATGTTTTGTTTCAAAACTTGAGGCAGATGAGAGGAAAAGATAGCATATAGAAATAACAACTGATGGACACAAGCAAATAGAAATAACTACTGATGGACACAATTAGATTTTTACAAAGAATACCAAAGGCTAGAAACCTCTGAGGAATCAAGTTAATGATCTGGAAAACAAGCTCAAATTAAGAAACATCAGGTTGGGGGTGGATCCCTTCGGCTTGCTGAAGACAAGAACAGAAAGATTTTTGTAATGGATTGTGGAGGTGTTGGGGATGGATAATCCTTATTCTCTCTGCAATATATCTGTACTCGTATTTCTAGCAATGACAGTCAGGTAACACCCATCATGATGTTTATTAAATGTGCAACATATTACAGATCACACTGTATCTTTCAAATCCTCTGCCTTTTCCAGACTCCAACCCTGATGTGGTACAATGAGGGGTTAGTTCAAGGACTGAAGTTTGTCTGTAATTACTCCGGTATAAACAAAATAATGCTCAACCTTCTTTATGGGATTTAAAATCTGTGCATTGTCTCATAAATGATTTTTGAACTTTCTCTAAATTTAGATATGAAAACAGTCAAATTGTTTTCAGAAGCACATTGTGCATTTGATTCTTTGCTTGTCCTACTGGGAAGCAGAAAGCAATGCCCCATCTCAAAATAAAAAAAAGCACAAAATTGATGACAGAAGGGAACTGGGTTCTTTGGTTATTTATAGAATGTTAATCTTCTGATTATTATAATCAGAATCATTATTTATGTGGTGCCTGTTTGATGAAACATTCCAGCCATCTCTCAAAGACACTGAAAGACACAAATGACTTGATTATGTCTGCTGAAACACAATGCATGTGTCTGAGTCATTTAGGGTCTCACCTCTGGCATTTCTGTATATACAAAGTGTAAGAGCCACTGAAATGAATGGCAAAGTCATTATTTCATTCAAGAAAACTGAGAATAATCTCTTAAGAAAACAATTAAAAAATATATTTTCTAGTCAAACAAATAGAGCCCATTCTGGCTCTACTGTGGTGAAGGATGATGGAGGCAAGAAAAAACCTTTAAAGAATGTGGTTCAGTGGTTCTGTGGAATGCAATATGGTGAAAGAAGAGTAACTCCGGGTTGTGGTGGGACTCCAATTTCCTGTGACCCATGAGAAGGCTGACTGAATCTCATCCAGAATCACATGGACCCTCTTTCTCTGAGACGGGAACAGCGATGCCACTTATGCTTGCCCATTTGGCTCTACAGCAAATACATTTGTTGAATAATACTGTAAAATCCCTCCTGAATGTTATGAGAAAAAAAGAACTTACTCTTTAGTGCTGGTTAATCTGTGATTCGGTATTGGAGAGATACAAGGTGGGAGCAAGCATGAAGCTGAAGGATCCTCCAGGCGCTGCTTCTTGGTTTCAACAAAGGTTTCCAGGTTTTCCGACTGTTTTAACAAAAAATGTACAACTTGAAAAATCAAGCATCTATGCACATTATGAGCTGCTCAGGAATCTCAGTATATTTTCTTTACTGTAGCAGCGGTTGAAATACTGGCCTAAGAGAAGACACCTGAAATCAGGGCTAAACATGCTCCAAACACATGACAAGTTATATAACCAGTGACACAGCCAGTCAATTAGGAAGCAAAATACCTCATATGCCATAGTTATCTTCTTCAGCGCACTGGAATTTAATTAATAATTCAGATGGACTGACTTGATAGCACCAAATCCTACTGAAGTATGTAGCTGTTATTCATTTACTTAATGGAAGTCCACGGGTAAACTTCCTTGAGTAAGTATTTCTCTCAGGACTTAAAGACTACAGGACTGAGCTCTAAGGAGGCAGACATTAACAGTGATAGCTGGTGTGAAATTTGCTTTGAAAGATTCCGTGGTGCATGATTTCTGTGCCTGAACTGGGCCGATACAAGCAAAGCTGATTATTGCTCTATCACTGGAACCTTCATACCACCCTTCAAGCCTGCTAGTAGACGGCTAAAATAAATCTTTTAATAGCATGATTCAGAATCCAAATCTGGCTCTTCCTACTCTGTTTTAACTGTTAATGCTATTGTAATTTGTTTGTTTCCTCTTGGGTAGAGATGAACAATTATTAAGAAGCTGAACAGGCTGTTTCAGAGTGTAGCTTATGTTTGTGCAAACCCAGAGTGAGAACCTCACAATGTTCCTTCGTGATTCACAATTCCAGCTAATGAAATTCTGTGGTTCCATTTTATTTGCTTTCCCTGGGAGCACTGAGTTAAGTTGCCAGTATCATACTCTTGTTTTAGCCATCATACTGACACTTCTCTGCAACCTAGCAAGAACCCCCTTTTTTTTTTCTTCTTTTTTTTCTTTTTTTCCCTGTTTAATTAAGATACGCCCTATTGGACATACATATAAACACTGACATTTATACATCCCTTTTCTCTTTATTCTGTTCTCCTTCCTTCTTACCTCTCTGCCTTTCGTGTACAGCTAGAATATACATGGAATAAAAACCTGCTGAGTTTGCTTGTGATTATTTCCACTTAATTCAACAGGGAAAGAGCCAGTGCAGTGACTCATGTAGGCAGGGTGCAGACCCTGTGTCTGCCTGGCATTGTCTGTGTTTTTCACGTATTAACTCTCTTGTATGGCTGGATGGCTCAAATTCAGTATTTCAATGCCGTCCAGAAGTCCGCTAGAACAGACAGCTGAAGTCACACTCATAATGATTTAGAAAATCTGGGTATAAAACATATGCAATGATAATTTCTCACAAGGAGACCAGAGCACAGACATTTTAGTTGGAAAAAAAAACAAAACAAAACAAAACAAAAACCCAACAACTACAAAAATTCATTTATGATATAAAACTACTGTTTCTTTTCTGAGAACGCATTTAGTTTGAAGAGCACTGTCATATCCTACAAGATAGGACACCCTTGGGCATAAATAACATAAACACATGATAAAACATAATGCCTTAAGTCAAAACATATTTGCTTTTCCAGGTAGCTGCATACACAGAGCAGCTAGTTAAGCAAATGACATGTCTGTGAATCACATTCATTTGTGTAACAAAAAGATATAAAGACTAAATTCACCATGAGCACAAGCAAGCACCATTTCATAGACTTTAATGAAGTTATGCTTGTTTAAGCAAGTGGTGAAAATGCATTAATTCTGCCAACAATAAAACTTGCCTTCCAAACAGAAGTCACGTTTTCTGAATATGGATGAGCCCTTAGCACTTGTCATGGGGAGTCCTTCTGCAGATTGCAGAACACTGCAAATTAGCATGCAAAGAGCAAACACAGTGAAAAAGCTGGTACGATAAATCTAAAAAAAACACCAACCAACTTTGTTCATTGATTTTGAAAAGTGATGTCCATTTTCTTTTTTACTGATTTCTTACATTAATTTGTAATGTGCAGGTAAATGTTTGTCTTCTGCAAAAATAATAAAGCCTTAGTGGTACCATGACTCCTTACAGCCCTGCTGCAGGTCAGTGAGGAGTCAATGATTGCTGTCCTAACCTCAAGGATGCACAGAAATAGTGTTTTCTTCTGAATGATGAAAATTACTTACCTTGTGTTTCCTTTTGGATTTTGTGGATGTTTTTTCAGCTGCTGGGGTAGGGGACTCTCGAGATGGTCGTCTGTGTTTCACATTTGCCTCTCTTGGTTCGGTTTTCACAGATGTGGTCTCAAAAGGCTCTTGTCCAGGTATCCTAGAGAGTAAACTAAGGTCTATTTTCACCCAAAGAGATTTGAGTTCTTCATATTCTCTCAGTGGGGACAGAAGTTCATTTTGTACAATTGGGATAGGAGAAAAGAGCTGCTCCTCCAAGTCATTGCTGGTCTGGTCGATGGATGTGTTGCTTCCATTGCTAGTTAAGCTACTTACACTGAGGATGTTACTGCCAGAGTCCTTCACTTTGATGCCGTTGGCCGGTCCACTACAAGCTGGCAATATCTTAGCCTGCAGGCTCTCCTCCTGATCTGTATTTGAGTCAGAAGTAGATGAATCAGTTTCAATAAATTCCCGGGACTTGGGGACAATTTTGCTGGGGCCTCTGTACTTTTTCTTCTCCGAAGTGAGACCTGTGCTCGTTCGAGGTTCCTTCCTTGGGGCGGTCTTGCCAACTGCTGCTTTAGTTCGAACCTTTGGCTGCTCAGGGGGTTCCTGTGTGTCTTTTTCTTTGGGAGTGTTGCTGGTATTATTTGGTTTGGGCCAGTTATACTCTTCTACACTGGAAGTCCTTTCTACCTTTTTGGGTTGCTTTTTCCCAGTAGTCCTTTGTGCAACTGGCTCATTATGAGCTGGCGACTTCTGCTTGGAGCTTTTTGCCTCTGGGGTTTTCTGGGCAACCCGTGGTTTGGCTTTCTCACGGATGGGACTGAGGATCGCCCGGTCTTTGGAATCGGTTGGGGGCAGACTGTTGCTGAGCTTCCCTTTGTTTTGCCCTTCGGCCTGCTGGCTGCCCTGCGGCTGGGAGCTGGTCTCACTGTGAGGCTCATTTTGATTGCTGATGATGGTCTTGTTGTGGGGGTTCACTTTATTTAGCCACTTATCCAGCTGCCATTTGTTTGTTGAGGGGGGTTCAGGCTGCAGTGTGAAGAACAAGGAGCAAGTCTCAGATAGAAGCAAAGCTTTTCCCTTTAAGTGAGGATGTTTTTAATGCACCTTTTTATTTCAGTCAACTAGTGGTGACTGCTAGTTTTATGGGAGTATTTATGGAGTATTTATGGTTAATTAGGCTTCCTTATCTGGTTTACAATGTGGCCCTGGAGAAATTTAATACAACTAAAAAGTTTAGCTGGTCCCTGAAGATACAGTTTCGTCACGTTGCCTTTCCTTAGCCCCAGCTGAATACTGTGTCAATAAAATCTTCTCTAGCTACTGGCAGAAATCTAAATATTTCTTTAAAGCAATTCAAATGTAGGCCAGAAGGATTCTTCCAAAAGCTAGAATGAGTATGTGGGTCATACAAGTAAAACTGTAAAGGGAGAAAAAAAGTCAACAGCATCAAACAGCACAGAGCTCAGACATTTTCCACCCTCTAAGCTCCTGCCAGGGAGGTGCTGTGAGCATGGCCATACCTCTGGCGTGGCACTGCGTGACTCCTCGTTGCAGTCGCTGTCACTGGAGCTGCTCTCACTGTCGGAGTCAGACTCAGAGCTGCTCTCGGACTCACTTGAGCTCCCGGAGCCACCGCTGGAATGGGCTAAGCCAGCTGCATGTGCCACTGACACCGGCAGGCCGCTGTGGGGAGAAGATCCCCTCTGGTTAGTATGCTGCTTGTCAACCAGATTTTAAAGTCTCGGGTTGAGGGAGGCACCCAAAGAATCCTGCTCACACCAACTGTCCTCAGCATCAGCTCCTGCTCTCAGTGCAGACCCAATGGACTCTCCAGCAGCCACGTCTCCATGTAGGGACCAAGGAGATGGCTGGCCCTATGCTCCTCGTGGAACACTGATAGTGGTGTTAATACCATCATGATCATCACCACCACCCTCAAGTGAGAAACACTTTAGTATCACAAACTTCAGCCTATTAGCCCAATAATTGCAAAAACTAATAATCACACAAATAATTTATTAATGAAATCACGCTTTCCACTTTTTTTGCAGGTTCATTTATAATTTACAATCAAGGAAAGGACAGCAGGCAACTAATATTGGGCAGAGCACTTTAAAAATTAATTTTAATGAATATTTTTGCACTGTAGTGTATGAAAACTACCTACTTTGACAACTCTCCAAGGAGCGCCCAAGAATTTTTTATTTATAGCTGTTTTTTTTTCTCTCAGAAGAAAGATTGCTTTATGATAATTTTGTGAGAAAATTGCGTTCATACTGAAAGTAAGTCTCTGTGAAATCTATTTTTTCTGTGTGTTCAACTGTCTTCCAAGATTTATTTATTAGCAGTGCACTCTGTCTCATTGTTTTTCCTCAGCATTTATTTCTATACTTAGAGTCTGGATGACCCCAGTTTTTAGAGCTGCAGAAATCTTCCAGTTGGAGTCTTTATACACTCACCTTTATTTTATTTTATTTTGCCAGAGTGATAACCATAAGGTTTTATGTCTCTTCAGCTGATCTATACAGAGACTTTTCGATGATTGATATTAAATTTGTGAAGCTGGCAAAGCAAAGTGTTTGAAAATTGACACCATTTGCTAGTATTCTTATGGATATTCAATATCTCACTTTAATATATCATCTGCTGTGTGTTTCCCATATTGAGTGATCCATGAAGGCCCTGAAGTTATAACACTTCTTCCCTTCATTTCTATCTGCTTTTCTACTGTTCTCTGAGAAGGATTCACATAAGCCAGGCACACACGCTCCTTCACCTTTCAAGCTGAGATGCTATGTGCATCAAGATGCCCTCTTAAATAACACTATAAGCAAGCAAATGGGAGCTGAAAAAGCCAGAAAGAACTGATGTTTGATCGTGCTGCACTACAGTCTTCTGAAGTATTGCCATTGGCTTCCATGACAATAATATATGGTCTTTAATCTTCTTCTTAAGCTAAGCTACTTTCTCTCTCTCTCCTTGTTGGTAAAGAGATCCCTTGCACTGTGGTTGGTAACATAACTGTCTCTTTGAGCATTGCAAGGGCCCTGCAGTGCCCATTGATAAAAACAGCTTGATGCTTCAGGGTGCATTAATGAAACAAAATTGCTCACTTGGGTAATTGCAACAGATCACTAACTTAGTTGCTCATTAAGTGCATATACTTTTCTTTTTTTAGAGGCTCTTCACTCAACTGAGTCTGAAGATTTAGTTGCCAAATTTCAATGGGAAGTAACAACTAAATCTGAAGACCACCACTACTTCGTATAATTAAACATTAGTAAATTATAAAAAAAAGTCTTAGAGTTTATATTTTATTTCAAGTTTTAGAAACCATTTCAGCTTTGTTTTTTAATTAAAAAAAAAAAATTAATTCCTTTTTTATTTAACCCTCCCATTCAGTAAAGCACAAGAAAGTGTAGGGAAGGTATTTATTTATTTATTTCCAGTAAACAGAACAGTGGAGTAAAATTGAGTGTGTTTGTGGGGGAATTTCACTTTCAATATCTATCTTGTAATTTTGGTCTTAGATTTTCTATTTTGAAAATACTGAAAGTAGATGAAAACGGAGTTTTCCTATTTTATCACAATTGTCTTCAAGAAGGAATAATAGAAAAAAAATATTCAAGGATTTCTAAACCGATAAGAATATGCTTCACTTCTATTCTAAAACACCAGAATGGAACACCAACCTTAAAACAATATGCCATTCACTGCTATCAGAACAAAGAATTTTGTTTCAGCCACCTGCAGAGATTTAATGCACCTTTGTAGCAGGGTGACAAATCACCCTTTCTGGGAGTAGTTTTGCAATGCAACCCCCCCATACACAGGCGTGTATGTGGGTCTGCTCACACCTAGTTGTGCAGACGTGCCTAAAAAAATCCTCTGTTGTCAGTGCTTGCAAGTTTGCTCTCATTAATATCGCTGATTTAAACAACACCACCTCTTAGAATGGATCAAAGAAGCAAAGGGCAGTACCTCAGCAGCTAAGGCCCAGACCTTTCCAGCCTTTAATTACAACCTACATCTTTTAGCACTTTGGAAGAGGACTGACATTGTAGCTGGGATGTGCTTACAGAAAACACCAGGAGTTATACTGCAGCAGATTGTGCTGTCTGACAAAGAGCTCAAAGGGCTCATGGGAATGGATGGCAGCTCCAGCCAGGCCTTATTTTCTGTTTTTCTGCACACTAGTATCAGAAAAAGTTATCGTATGCCGAGGATTACCGAGTAACATTGCTCTGCAAGGAACCAGACAGACTCAAAATAATGTTTTTCATACAAAGTACAATGAGGTCATATTTGTCTTTCATCTGGGATAATAAAATTATGCCATGGCTACATCAGGCGGCTTCATGCTGAAGACATTATTGTTAATCAACATTTTTAAGCAGAAGCATTCACATTTTGTCATGTACTTTGAATTGGGAGTAACACTGTTTGTATGCATTGCAAGGCAACCAGATGATACCTCAAGTGCCTTTCTTAACATCTCACAGCACTAAAGACAGAAAGTTCCTGCATAAAGCTACTTGCACAATCAGATTCTAATAGCGCTGTTCAGCAGAACAGAAGAAAATGTACAAAACTTTCACATAAAAAATGTGAAAAAAATGCATCCTTGACTCCCAATCACTTCCTCAGCCTTAAAGTTACTACACCACAAGCTTTAAAAGATGCTCTGATAGATTCTGCAAATGTGCATTCAAGCAGCCGTTATACAAATAAACTGAGCTTCTTCACAGAAGTATCAACTACATGAACTCAAGGTTGCCACTGTAAAAGACTTTCAAAGCAAGCTTTGTTGTGTTGCTAAGATCCAGACAAGGAATGCCAGCCTGGACAAGGTTTAAAATGGATTTAAAGCATTTTATCATCAGACACAAGTCCTCAGAGTGACTAAAGGGGGCAGGAAACACTGGTATTTGAAACTCTTGAATTTTTATTTCCCAGCAGGAGATGAACACTCATATTGTTCTTTAGTGTTTGAGAGGACAATGTTTTTATTTCATTTGAGCTGGAAAAAAAAAGAAATTACTAAAAACAATGGTGCACAATGGAACACAGTATTGTTTGAGTAAATAACACTTACAAGAAAGCCAGTACATTATTATCACTAGAGATTGGAGACCTCTACTGAGGCCAGTAACCTGCTGTGCTGGGAGCTATGTAAATACATGATGAGACACAATCTTCGGGCCAAAGAGCTTGCAATCCAAACACACAAAGCAAACATTAGAGGTATTATGATCCTTCTCATACTCAGTTCAGGCCTCACAAACTCCATGCACGGCCCCTCTGCAATAATGGAAACATCAGTTTTTTCCCCTTCACATTTTGTGCTCCACATTTTCCAGGCCCTATGCTCAGCATTTCAGGTGAATGTTGCAGGGCAGTCAGACATGTTCTGCCCTGGTCAAGAGCTATGACCATGCTCCCCATTTCCTTGAGAGAAAAAAATACACGTAACTCAGCAATGAGGCTCCCCATTCCTCAGACCTGCTAGGTCAACATCTGCTTACCCCTCTCCAAAGTCACTTTTCCTGTGGCATGAAGATGGGAGATGCTGGAATAAAACCCACTGCAGGTGGAAGGAGAACCAAAACTTCATCCTTTGCAAAGGTCACTGCAATAACATCTCTAACTGCCTGCTGGTAAGCATTTCAGGTTGACTTCCTGCTATCAGGTAATGAAGCAGACAGAACAGACTTACACATCTAAAATTAATTCAGAAGGAAGCTCATCTGCAGCACTTCCACCTACTTCACTTCTGCTCTTGCAGTACATGGCACTTCTCCTAGCAGCATGATGGTGCACAGTATAGGCACAAAGCACGAGATGAGAAACATCTTGAGGGAGAGGACAAACACCAGCATCACCAGTACCTAGCAGCATTTTTTCAGCACATTTGAGATCAAACTTGAACTACATATAGAGCAGCTGAGACTTGCAGGTGTGTGGCATCTGTCAAGAGCAGGCAGTGGAGCCAGCTGTTGATGGTTCATAGCAGGGGATTGCAATAATGCTTTCAAGCACACCAGTAGTCTTTCACTCTGTGTGGTGGGCTGCTACAGTTTGATTTGCCTAAATTTTAGTGTTTCCCTTCAGCTTTTCCGGTTGTATTTATTTACTTTTTGTTTCTTTGGTTGGTTTTGATTCAAGAGATCTTTTTCCAGAGCCAGCAAAAGCAGATCTGGCATTAGTATGTGTCTGGATTACTACGTTGCCTAGAGAAGTGAAGACCCAACATACACCTTATATTTTGTTACAGTTCTCATCAGTACTATTATTACTATATTTTCTACACATCATTTACTGTAATGATGTAATAAATGGCTTATGAGATTAGATGTGGTAGTTAGAATAAAAATAATTTGAACTACTAAAGCTCATTAACCTCCAATAGGAAAAATAATAAAAAATTTCCCCTTTAAATTTTTATTTTAAAAAAAAAAAAAAAAAAAAAAAGCTGTGAAAAGAATTCAGACTACTGCAGTAAAACTCACCAAGTAAGAAAAATTCCTAACAAATCCTTAGATATTTCCCCAAACTTTTCACCAGTTAGTTGCAGTCATGCTAATTGCTGTGAAGAGGATTTGGCAAATTGATGGTGCCATCCAGCAATAGCTTTATTCATTTCAACCAATAATGATGAATTGGCCTCCTGTTCCTTTGCTCTACCCAAAAATCAAAATGTAAACTTTAGGAAAGCAGAGCACCACAGGGTAGTGGGAAAATGTAGATGGAAACTGACCAGTAAGTCAACAGTGTGTCAATGCCAGCAATGTGTTTGTACCAAAAATCAGTACTCTACAAAGGTTGCTTTACTGCACTGGTGTATTTTTAGGGAAAATGCGACAAATGATGTCTGTAAAAGGGAAGGTCTATACTGGAAATGTGACTACAGACTCAACAGGCTTATTCATCTTCCTGTTAAGGCACTGGATTGGAATTTGCATGAATTTTACTGCATCCAAGAAATATTTCTGAGCATCAATTCCTGCTGAGATGAGACACTATATTGCCTACCCTCAATCTGACTTGACTATTATAAATGCCTATACTCTCCAGAACAAAGAATGACAGCACAGGGCACTGGGAAGCAAGCACCCAGTTCTGTGCACTCTCCATAATCCAGCAGAGCAGGCTGTGGCACTCACTCATGGGGAGATACGTTGCTCTCCCACTCACTACACTGAATTCTGAGAGAAGACAGGGAGGAACAAACTAGCATCATCTTTTCAGAAGCTGGCCCAATCTCTCTTCCAGAGCCCATTCCTGTAGAAAAACAGAATGAACCCAAGGGGCATTGCTAGGATTTACTGGGCTAGCCAAATTCCTTGTAAACATTTTAAAAAAAGTCTGCTTCATTATTCTAACAGATAATAATAGAGCAGAACCTAGTAGATTAATATTCAGTGTCAGAATTTAATACTGTAACTGTTCAATAACTGAGTTTTATTTCTTACACTGTTTTCAGGAAGTAATATTCTCTTCTAATTTGAAAGGGAGCTGCCATTTCTTTATAACAAATTGTTCATATCTGTATCTTCAAGCATAGATATGACTACTATTAGATTGCTTTTTAAAGAAAAGGATCACTCTGATCACATTGCCTCTCTATTGGTTAGTGTTAAATTATTTATCATCAGGCTGGTAGGATTCAAATCTAAACTTTCAAAGACTGGGCTGACACAGGAACTGAAAACCTGTATTAAGTCCTTATGAAATATTAATCACCACCCAGGTCAATGAAATGAAATAAGGCGTGGAAATTGTTACTTCAGCTAACATTAGCACACATAGTAAGACATCACTTATGATGGCTGTCTCACGTCAAAACACACAGAGAGCAAAAACTCCTACAGTACGTGATTCGGGATGTGGCAGCTGATCTGGTAGTATCAGTTCTGAGCACTGTAATGCAAACAGGAGTTCTGATTTATTTTGAGGGGGAGAGTAGTTTACAAGAAGTTGTATGTAGAAAAGCACATTCTCGTTTTACTATGTTCAAAAGTAACTGTTTTAATCAAAGACTGTTTATAACGAGTCTGATAGAGTTACCAAAACAGACTTTTTTCTGTACACACATAACCCTTTTATACTTTCAACTTTAAGGACCATAAAAAAGGATAGTAAAGATGAAAGAAATAAAAAGAATGACAGAACTAACTCCTCTGAGCCGCAATCTATGTCAAAGCAGAACTAAAGTGATTGACAGCTTGCATTAGTAATGAATAGAGCAAGGAAAAGCTGCCAAGAATCTGTAACAAGGTCAAAGCCTTCCAATAAAGAATTACATTAGCCACAAATCCTAGGTGGAACTGTGTATATGCTTCAGCAGTGTGACTTTAACCACAGTACTGTTTCTACTGTCTTATTGTGACCTTTTTCCTGGTTTTCGTCCATTCTTACTCCTCACCACACCTGTGAAGAACAGGTGTAACATACCAAACTCCCTGCGAAATTATGAAAAACAATCAGCAGATGAGGAGGAATTTTAATGGGACATTCCTGTTGGTACACACAAAAAACTTTCTGAACTATTGGTATGGTAATTACCCTCCTTTCAATTTCCCAGCATTCTTATACACACTTGACATGGAAGGGAAGGGGATTTTGCATATTAAAAGCAATACTGTATCCATGATTTGTGCATGCGTCACCCTAGTCACCTCAGAGATTGGAAACAATCTTGTCAGCACGATATTATTCAGAGGATGTGATGTATGCAGACTTTCTGATGTACAATATTTTAGTGAATGGATTAATGTGTCAGAGTATTATTGCACTGTGCCACGATGTGCTACTATTTGCTCGGCATGCGGAACAACAAGAATGCTCTGTCACCAAAGGGCCTCATTTGATGCAAATGGTACCATTTTATTACATCAGTACTGCCTCACTGAATCCAGCTAGATGAGCATTGATATGAGCTCTGATCCAAAGGTAATGCCTCCTATGTTATCATGTTGGCCCACGATATCAGTGGTGGATGCTGGTGGGATGGCAGTAGAGGCTAAACATTCCCACCAATGTCCCATTGCACTGTGTGGCCATGTGACAGATGGCAGCAGAGGGGCAGTCTGACAGAATGGTGTCTGACATGGAAGTGTGTATGGAGCAAAGGTGTGTCACTGAATTCCTCCATGCAGTAAAAATGGCACACATTGACATTCGTGAACGCTTGCTGAACACTGATGGAGATCGAACAGTGGATGTGAGCACAGTGAGGCTGAGTGGTGCATTTCAGCAGTGGCGACAGTGACAGTGGTCACCTTTGCTGGTGCAGATGTTTACGAGCATGGTGTGCAGGTTCCTGTTCATCACCAATGAAATTGCAAAGCAAATGCAGAGCTAACAGTGGTGACTACACTAAAAAATAGTGTTTTGTGGCTGAGGGTTTTCTCTATCAAAAAGTGTTATTATACCTTTGTATCTGCTGTAGTTTCCACGGAAATAAATAGGAGGCACTACTTTCTGAATTACTGACGTATATAGAAACGTATTTATTTTCAGTAACGAAAATGTAGAAAACTACATCTTTCAGTACACTTTGTACATCTCTGAAAGTTAATGGATACTGATTTATAATTTTATGTTAACATCCATTTGTACTCAAGTGAGTCACTTATTAGCACTTCTGCTTTACTTATTTCAGCAGAAAGTCCAAGTGTGGTCATGATTAAAAAAAAAAAAAAGCCCAATACTTTGCTCTAAAGCAAAGTATTGTCTTTTTTTTCTCAGTCATGTATGGCAGAAACTTGGAAAAATAACATTGCAAATGAACTACATGACTCAGTTCTAGTTCAGTTCCAGCTGAAAACGAAATTCAGTCTATAGGGCCCAGGGGGAACAGTAACTGGGAGTTATGCCACCAAAATGTAGTGGTGCAGATAGATCCACATGAAGCCTCCAAATCCCCACTGTCTGTAGTTGCATCTGCTATTTGAGAGGAAAGCTCATTTTACTATACCTAGCAACCAAGCAGTCAGAAAACATGAGAAAGAAGGATTTTTTTCCTTTCGACATGTAAGACAACACCTCTGAGCTTGAAATGGTGCCAGAAAGCATATCTTGATCTTCCACAGCTTTACAGCAACACAGTCATTCACACCTGTGTGCTTTATACGAGTGGTATGAGGTCAGCTCAGGGAACTACCTGGGAATTTGCTCTGCAGGTGAATCCCTTGGGAGCGGTGCAGCAGCATAACCAACTCTAGACCAGAGCAAAGAGGATGAACTGGGACATAAGTTCCTACAAGCCAGCAAAGGGGAAGAGCCTGGTGCAGTCAAAGACACCTCTGTTTAGAAAGAGCTCAACATGGCTATTCTCAGGAACGTGAGGGAAACAAGAAATGTAAAAACAAAACAAAACAAAAGGCAGAGATAAAAACTGAGCCCAATCACAACAGTGTGTGTAATATTTAATTAAATGAGCTTCAGCTGCCACAAGCTGGTAGCAATCTGCATGCCTTATATACTGTACAAAGCATGAATCACCAGGACTGGTGCTGTGGCTTGTTGGCTTGTATTCAAATGAGTAAGACATGAACAATCCATTGCTGCTGAGATGGCTACTGCTGTAAAGATAGCATTGTGGTTAAAGCACTGCTTTGAGACTCCAACAAACTCACTAAATTCTGCCTCTCCCTGAGATTTCATGGGTAAAACAAATTCTTGATGCTCCTTTCCGGGTGTTATTAATAGAGCTAGCATTGTGAGCATATCCAAGCATATTTCATCAGAGCTGAGTTGTAGGATAACAGGCACTAAGAAACCCCATGAGCAGACAGCTTCACTGCTACTCCCATAAAAAGGAATCAGTTATTAATAAAGGGCAATTACACTGAAATACTTTTGGAGAAAGTATTCCTAAATATACACAATGAATTTATGGTACACCATCAAAGCACATAATGGTTACAAAAATGCACACTACATGTTTTTTGAACAAGCAGAAAATTTTCTAGGAGAATGTTAATAGAGATGAATGTTGAAACATAGATGTCCTCCTTACACTTTATTTTAAAATGGGGTGGAAACCTCCCTTCAGAGTGGAAATATGAACTTCCTGGTTTTCAACCCAGTATGAGTTCCTTTTGCCAGTTACATTACACACTGCTTTATCTATTTTAAAACAAAACAAAACACAAAACATTGAATCTAGTTAGGATTAAACACTGTCTTGAAGGATCTCATGTTAGAACAGACCTAAATCTTTAAGCAGGATCCACAGCTAATTATGACATACATAAGCATCAAGAAAAAAAAGGTGCTTCTTTGAGTGATAAATGGACCTGCAGATTCTTCACAACATTCACTATAAATCAGAAAAGACCATTAATAAACAGTCAAAAAAGAATGACAGTTACTACAAGTATCTGTTCTCATACTTTGCCTAATACCATCAGTGTCATGTTTAAACCTGACATCTTAAATCTTCTACATGAAAACCCTTTAAGACAAAAGGCTCAGCTATTTTAAACATTTTCAATGCTTTTTATTTTGAATGACAGACAAAGAGAACAGAGAATTTTTAATTCTTTAAACTTATCTGGCTAAAAATCTTGCCTTTTAGCCTTTCTCATCAACACCACGGTCCTTTTCCTGGGATTCTGTGGGCAAGCAGTTGATGTTTCTTACAATAGGAGCCACTGGTGCTCAGCAGCTTCAGAATGGTGCTGTGTGAGAGTCAGGTCGAAATACAGCAGAGAAAAAAACTGCACTATCTGTGTGCCTGCTGAGGACAAGTTTGGAGTCAGTTTTGATTTAGACAGAAAAGACTAATTGGGACCACCAAAACAACAGTTGCATTGCTGGATGCCTTCCAGAAGTGCTACTTCAGTA
The DNA here is from genome assembly GCA_028571105.1 of Tragopan temminckii. Classification (NCBI taxonomy): domain Eukaryota; kingdom Metazoa; phylum Chordata; class Aves; order Galliformes; family Phasianidae; genus Tragopan; species Tragopan temminckii. The sequence continues at coordinate 16,470,358 of JAOWBP010004006.1, forward strand.
CTTTACCTCTTTGGAACATTACCTGCTTTCTTAATCCAGGACAAGAGGAACGGGGATGCAGGCAGAGCCAGTTACTATCTGACCTGAAATGGTCTGTAGACAACCATTGCACCTTGTCTATTTTTTCAATATGGACAAACTGACCTAGACCTTCAGGACTGGTTAAATTGTTTCTCATTGAAAACCTTCCAAGTAAGATGCTTTCATTCTGGATACACGTTCTTGAATTACAGGAAATTGATTTTTCAGCATCATCATCTGTTTTCCTCAGACTGATGACAGGTTATTGTATTAGTAACCTGCTGGAGGTTCCTGACAAGCAAAGGTCAGGAAAACCCAAGGCCCTCATGGGTACAGAGGTAAATAAGCAAAGGTTGATTTCTCTTGAACTTCTTACAGTTTTCAACTTGAAAATCATTCCTTTAGTAAGGTGCAAAAGTATTCTTTACACATCTGCCCAGGCAGAGTCAATCTCCTAATGCTTGATGTAGCATGTAGTGGCTAATTGCCTGTTACATGAGACTTGAAGCTCTCTTGCTCATTAACAACAAAATGAGGAGTGAGGTGTCACTCTACCGGAAGGGAAGTGGAGAAGTACTGGCTTATTTCTTTTCTGCATTAGAATTAAACAACAGCAACAACTACAACAACAGAAAAATGCACCCCTCTCTAGTTTTGCCTGCAGTATTTGGGATAACATAGGCAATACAGTTTAATTAACACAGGACAGTGCCCAAATTCCAACCTTCACAGAATAAGGAAGAACAAACTGTGAAACAGGCTGAGCAGGACTGATGATTGCTTCTGCACCAGGTTTCCAAGACAGCTCCACTAGTGTTTGCATCTCCTGCAAATGCTCAGGGAGAGACACAGACATGGCCCAGGCCTGAAAGGCTCACACTGAACTTCAGTGCTGAGCTGGAAACTAGTAGTAACACTAGTAGTAACACTGCTTGGCTGATCTTTCTGTCTTTGCAGAGCAAAATCTACGTGGATAGGAGAGCCAAACCGTAAGTCCACACAATGCCTTCAAAACTCTGAAACAATTTACTGTCTTACCCAATGCTTTGTTTCCTCCTTTGCTTTCTAATAAATGAATAAATAAATAAATAAATCCCCAAAATGTTCTTACAAGTGAGTTATGCAGAGGGTGTTGTGAGAAAACATGGTGTGGCAGCATGTTCCTCCCACCACGCTCAAGTTGGGCTGGATTCCTGCACCAATGGGAGTTTGACACAGGCAGAGTTTTTGAGCTGAAGTTTCTACTTGCTAGTTTTGAAGTGAAGAGGCTATTATCTTTAAATCTGAATTCATGAACCATCACTTATCGTCCAGGTTACGGGTGGACTCGGGATCTCACATTTGGCTCCAGAGTTTGGATAACTCACATTGCATATCTGGGGTTTGGGTTCAAGCCCATCTTGAATATAAATTTAGAATGAAAGAAACACATACAAATATTAGGCACATTATAGTACATTGCCAGCTGTTTTCTTCTACTTACAAGACTGTTTCTGAGAAAGTAATTTTTTTTTTTTTTTAGTATGTGGTGGAATATGTGAGTGATGACAAGCTGGTATCCCTGAGTTCAGTGTGAACCTGACCTCATTCTCAAGTTTAGGGTGCCTCTTGTTCATGACACATGCCTTCCTAGACCTCTCAGGCTACATTCTTTATTAGATTTGTTGAGAAATGGAACAGTGTGCTCACAGCCTTCTTTTTTTTATTTTCCCTTGAAAAATATCTGTGTTCTATCTGTGCTTCAGTGACAGCCTGCTGCTCATTTTCCAAGGAAATTCATGCCAAAAGTCCAGATAGCAGTTGACTCACAGGCTGGTATAGACAGAGCTGGCCTTGTGGGTCATGTTCCCAACAGAGTAATGGACTCACTCTATTATCTCTGGCAGGTCTTGCAGGTTGGAATTTTCAAGCAAAAGCAAACAAAATCAACTTTTGTTTTGTGATTTGATTATTTTTTAATGCTACAGTTTATTCATTTTTGTTTATTAAATTGTTGGTCCAATGGTTTTTATGTGCTGCAATCCCAAATAGGTCTCTGTCTATTATCATGTTTTATATAGATATGGGAAATGAAATGTAAGTCTGATACAATTACGGTTGTGTGCTGTGCAAGACAATACTGTAAACACAATGACAGCCTGAAAAGCTGCTTAGCAAAATGATCTTAATATACAAGGCAGTGTGAAAACGTAAAAAGAATCTATAATGACAACAAAGATTAGCCATTTGCTCTCTAACCTTATTTACAGAAGCAATCAGAGGTATTCAGGTCGAGTTAACGACCCTGTCTTCAATTAATTCAATTGTCTACAAACAGCACTGATGCAGTGGTTGTCTCAGAGTCTGCCACATAGTCTCTGAGGGAATACATAAGATTCCATTAAAAGTGACAATAATAATGCATTTATTACTGAAACACTATTGTATTATAAATAAATTCCTGACTTTAAATTATGCTCCGTGCTTTAACAGAAATTCAATTACTGAAATAATAAAAAAAGACGGTGTATTTGCCAAGTGCTCGGACTATAATTTGGCTGCTTAGTTACCAGCAGTTGGCTCTTCTGCAATTTCTTGTTCACAGAGTATTTCTTTTGAATAAATGCCAGAATTTTTCATACAAATTTCATGAACAAGTTGCAAAATGAAATTTTGAGCTTTTGAATCCAATTATGAAAGACATAACTAAATCTATTATTGAAAAAAATATTCTTGAAAGCCCTTCTTGCTGTTGTTCAGCTCTGCGTAGCAATTGAGGTAAGCACAGGTGCTGTTCATTATGGGCCATTGTGCGCCATCTGAATTCTGGGAACTGTAGAATTCAAATAGTTTCAACTCTGTTTGTGTGAATAACAAACAGGCATGATTTGGAGGTTGTTTGTATGAGCTTGCACATTGCTCTTCTGGGACTCCTAAGGCACCTGTGTACCCTTTTGAAGCCAAAACAATATCATTTATGTTCTGGCTATTCTTGCTACAATGATTTTGCAGGAGTAACATATTTCCCCACTCTTCTTCCTCCAGGCTGCTATTAACAGTTGAAATACGAACAAAAGAAACAAGGACATAACAATTATCTAATATACTGGGGACGAGAAGCTGTAGAGAAGTTCTTTTAGGTTTGATGAGATTCAGGCAGGGAAAACCTGTTGAGAAAAGCAGGAACTGTTCATACTTAGTTTTGTTCCCTTTCTAAACCAGTTTCTCATGGTATACAGTTACGCATAAAATACAATTTCATTTATTTCCCAAGAACCGGTATGTATTCTCTCTCTGGGGGCACAGCCATGGGCTAATGACTCAGCCATTGTCTTCAGACTTTTTCTATGTAAAACATGAAGAGATGCATGCACCTTGCATCCTGCTATGTGAGTGCAAATGAAAAACTGCTGACAAGTCTTCCTACTGGATCCCACAGGTGTCTGCAGCCATATGGCAATGCGCAAATGGGTCCTGGCTCTTCAAGGGATCACAGGCTCTCACTTCTGTGTATTTCAAAATATGCTGTCTTGACAATATATTTCTGCTGATGGTGATTATTTACCTTATACTTGTATTTGTTGATGTATTACTGGTAGTTATCAGCAGAGATGCTATTAAAACATCTGGGGATGGAGCATGCCTGTGCGAGAGCAGCAGCCAGGCAGCCCAAAGAAAGGAAACATGGAGCTGAAGTTCCTGCAGTCTCAGTGTTAAACATAAAGAAATTTTTTTTTTTTTTCCTGACAATGATTCCAGTACAACTAGAACTGTCACAGTTCAAGCACTTCTGAGAAAATATCAAGCTGATGGGAGATGCTATCAGACAACACTTTGCAGAGTTCAGCAAGCACAGGAACTCCTCGAGCAGGTAGAAGATTTGGATATGATTCAATATCTGCACTACGATTCCTCAAAACTTGCAGCAACAAAAGTTAGATGACTTATTATTTGAATTAACATTTGTCAAATGTTGTCTGCAGTTACAGCTGCAGACTTCAGTGCCATCTGGAAGCCAAATTATGACTCAGGGAGGGGAAACAACTCCATACAACAAACCAACAATTAAAGAAGGTAACCGTTTTCCTAAGTTTTAGGAAAAACAAACAAACAAACAAACAAAAAACTTGCAAGAAGGGTTGGAATCTCAGTGGGCTGCTTGGTTCCCACATTAGGAACTGGCTGGTGACATTGGAGAGGACCATATTTACGTTAGACTCCAGACTCCTAAAAAGGGTTGAACTGGCAGTGAGACATAAAGAAAATCCTAATCAGTGTCTGACTTCAGCTCTTGACAGCAGACTTCTCTTTCAGCTAGGAAACAAGAAGGAATCTGAACAAAAGTGGATATTTCCTTCCAGTTGTGGGACCACACATAGAAAGGAGGAGGAGGAGCAGGAGAATGAGAATGAGAAGGAGACGGAGAAGGAAGTTGAGAACACTCACAGTCCAAAAACACTTCAGGAACTTTAGTGGAAGACATATTATCATGCCAAACTAAATGTTGAATGAAGTTCAACAGCAAAAACAACATATAAAAGGATGAGAAATAAGAAGTTTTGTTGAGTAGAGACCAAAACTGTGCCCACGCATTCAAGTTCCAAGCCTAATGCAATAGAATTCTGAGAGCACAAAGCTACATTTGTATACAGGTACTGTTTTTAAGTGGGACTGTGACATGTTTTAATACATGGGTGTCAATTACTTGGGGTTTAGGTTTTTTCACTGGTGATCATAAAAGAGGATTATTTATATTCTGCAATATAAACAGTAAACCAAATTCCTATAAAAAGTTAATTACCATCACTGAGAAAAAATAGTTTTAAGTCTCTAAGACTGGGTACAGACTTGATTTTTGCTGCATTTTGTTCAAGTTGTATATATACGCATTTAATACAATCATCCCAATACACACTTGCACTTCTGTATAACAAGAAGAGAGAATCAGGAGAAAGATATTTGCTATGTCCATTCTTCAACTTAGTAGCTTCTGCTCACATGAAGGGAAGCTGCTCATCATCTGTGGGAATGACTTGGTTTCAGCTGGGACAGAGTTGATTTTCTTCATAGTATCTGGCTTTAGGAGAAAACGCTTTGGCTCTAGGAGAAAAGCAATGTTGATAACACACCAGTGTTTTAGTTGTTGCTGAGCAGCACTCTCCAGAGCCAAGGATGTTTCAGTTTCTCAGCTTTGTGCACTACCCTGCCAGCAGGGGCTGCAGGGCACGAGGAGCTGGGAGGGGACAGAAATAGGACAGCTGACCTGAAGTGGCCCACAGTGATATTCTGTACCACGTAGCAACTTGTGAGAAAACTGTGACACTGAAGGGAGTTGGCCGGGGGGAGCTGCTGGTGCTTGGGGAGCTGCTGGGTATGGGACAGCAGGGGGTGAGCAATTACTTTGTGCATCACACATTTTGCATATGTGTATATATTATTACTATAATTACTGTTATTTCTCTCTCTTCCTTTTTATCTCAGTAAACAGTTTTTTTTGATTGCTTTTTTTTTTTTCATCAACCCATGTGTTCTACTCTTTTTTTCTGATTCTCCCCCTCATCCCAGTGGAAAGGGAGCAGTGAACGAAGGGCTGCCTGTTGCTCAGCTGCCTGCTGGGTTAAACCACAACAGGGAGAAAAGCTGTTAAAGTGGGATAGTCAAGGTAATTTGCCACAGCCATTTCTTTCTTCCCAGAGAAACTGGACACTGCATGAGGGGTAACAGACTTTGTCCTTCAAAAGGAGGGAAGTGTGAGCACTTGCTTTGTGTAGGGGATACCTTCACCGGTTTCCAGTGTCTCAAGCTTATGACATGTTGCCACAGTCCTGAGCTAGGCAAGATTCAGAATGCCAGATGTGGGAGTCATGAAACACAAAAGAACATTATTTGCAACTGTGGCTTTAAGGGAAAGTACAGGAGAGAAAAGACAAAATGAGAGCTGAAAGAAGTAACAGATGAAAGGGGCAGCCAGACAGAGACTGTGACAGGACAATAGAACTGGGAACTCCTGGGAAGAGAACTGGGGAGATACAAGAACAAGTGAGTAGCCACAGCCACAGAGAAAGAAGGGCTCTGTTGAACAATTTGCCATTTTTGTTAAGAATACGTATGACTGGCCTAGAGT
>JAOWBP010004006.1:16476581-16521852 GCA_028571105.1 Tragopan temminckii
GAGGTTGTTGGCCCTGCATGTAGCAGGGAGGTTGGAAATTCATGATCCTTGAGGTCCCTTCCAACCCGGGCCATTCTGTGATTCTGTGATTCTGTGAATTAGGAGAATGCTCTATTTCCCCAAATAAGATCTTCTCGCAGATAAACCAGTCCTGCGATTTCTCTAATTCCTTTACTCAGCTCTACTTTAAAGTGGGTTTGGTTTCATGGCCCTGCTGGACAGCTGTTCTAAATACCTGATTCCTTTGATTTACTGAAGTGTCCAGCTCATACTTCATAGCTAACTTAGGTCTACTAAGCTTTTGGCAAAGGTATGGTCATGTGGCCTTTGAAGATAACCATATTTACTACTACTCTCTGCAGCTCTTTTGCCTCAAAGAAAACTTAATTTAACTTGCAGAAGGTCCTGCAAGTTTTTTTGTTTGTTTGTTTTTGTTTTTTGCAGGCTGAATTCTACTAATCTGGACCTGGGTCTAGCTGGGGGCTTTCAAAATATGAAGGTTTTCCCTTTCTTTCCTTAAATTTCCTCTTTCCATTCTCTTTTTTATTGTACTGCTTTTTCTGAGCCCACCATCACTACGACCATCAATAAACCTCCATAAATTAACCAGCTGGGAGGAGAAATGGGAGAATCTTACACTGCAGCTATAAGATTAAATGCTGCTGTTGAACCCTAGACAATTTTCTGCCACTAATCTTTTGGTCTGACTAATATAGCTAGATATATTACTTATATCTTTCAGTGATGGAAATCATATCTGGATCTGGTAAACAGAGAGGTAAGAAGACTGAGTAATAAATACTTTAGAAAGAAATATTTTGACACCGCATTTGGCAACTTTTTGGGAATATGTGTGATATATAGGTGTCACCTTTGCACTGAATTGTTGTTAGGCACACAGTCTTGAAGGAAGACAATGCTGCAACTGATGAGAAATCCCTAGTTTCGTGGCTCTGTTTCTGAACATGTCTTTCTAGCCCTGCACGGATTATCATCTCTCGGATTTCATCGGTGGTTAAGCACATGAATATCACTGCTGATCTGGACATAATTCTGCAGTATTTGTCCCACTGATACCCTCACTGACCACAACTCTTTTACTTCTGGATTCAGTTACTAGTTTCCTGTGGGATGTCTTCAGCTTCCCCATATTTTTCTGAGAAGTTTTGTTCTTCAGGTAGTTTAGAGACATTCACAGCAGATGAACTGTTCTGTTGGAATATGGTTTTAATCAGAGTGAAACAATACTTCAGCTAATTATGTGGTATACTGTGTGATAGATGAGATCCTATGCTGTTTCCTCCTTCAGACTATGCAACACCTTGTATTTTCTTTTTCCTGCCAGAAGACATCGAATCTTTTTTGAAATTCAGTTCAGCAACTGCCCTTTCAAACAAAGAAGACTTTAACAAATCATACTGCAGACTAAAGAAAAAGAAGGAAAATTGTATGATTGAGGAAGGAAATACTAATCCTTCAAACTATAAAGATCATGACAAATAAACTCATGAAATAAAAGCTGATGTCATGTTGTCAGAAGACCCAGTCATTTTCATTTTGAAAAATTTAATCATGTTTACAAACTGTGGTCAGCTAAACATGCTGCTAAATGAATACCTGAAACACATTTTCAGCTTTTCCAAGTTGGTTTGTGCATCTGGCTGTTCTACAGTTGGGAGTTGGTCTTTGGAAATGTACCATATGGGGAATAACATATATGAGGTGAGACATGATGCCTGGCTAAGGGCAGGATCAAACCAATAATCTGTTGTGGTGCTGCATTATGGTTCTATAATTCACCATCCATCTATGTCAGGTGGGTATGCTGTAAATGGGAAGTGGTAGCCATCAAAACATGTAAAATTAATAGGTGATGTGTGTGTTAATCATAGGATCATAGATGTTGGTTTTAGAATGGTCTTTATAGACTTCTGAGTCAAATCACCAGGATCTCTTGTGGTTTATCCCAGGTATTTTCCCTCTGAGAGTACTAGCTGGTGTTGGCTGGAATGTGTCTGTTGATAACATGCGCGTGGCTTCTTTCTTCAGAGCACTACACTGCTGAATTACTGTTCCTGTTGGAAAGTTTTTTCTTATCTCAACTTGCCTTTCTTTAATTTAAAGCTATTACATCTTGTAGTACATTGCATTTGGCCAAAGTCACATAAGTCTGTCTTCTCCTTTACATTACTTCCTCTCAAGTATTAATTACCTCCAACACTCCTCCTTATTTCTCTAAGCTATTTAGGTTAACTTGCCTTAACCTTTCTTCGAACCCTACTCTCAAAGGTTAGCGTTAGCTGACATATTGTCTTGAAAATGTTAACTGTTGCTAAAAGCACTTCTTATAGAGCACAGTTCCTGTGGAGTGTGCAGCCAGATAAATACACAGTGACCTCTTTTTTTTTTTTTTTTTTTTTTAGGTCTCATGGACATAACGTCGTCCTGTAGGTGCTTCCTAACTACTGACTTTCCCAAAAATATACTTGATGTTCTCTGCTTTTATTTGTAGATAGAAATCAGGGTTAATTTGAGAGTAAAGGAAATGACCTGAAAAGTACCCCATGCAATTGCTCAAAACCTAAAGTGAAAAACAAGAGGAGGAATGTATTCCCTGTGGGAAATTCTCAGTTCTGAAATTCTCAGTTCTGAAAATCTGGAGACCGAAATCTGCCCATTAATGCCTCACAGATAAGTGAGGAAAACAGGGCACAGCACAAAGGGTTCAGTGTTCCTTTCACTTTCAGGGAGGCCTTGCAGAATAGGAGTTGTAGTCTTGGCTCTTGGGGCTAGACTGAAACCCTCTCTGCAGTCACTGCAGCTCAAAGTTGGTTCACTGAAAACTCAATCACTTAACTGGTGTTTGTGACTGAAGTGAGTTTGTGGACCCCCAGACATACCTGCTTACAGTGTCACTGCACTAGAAGGGAGACTGATCAAAAATCCATTTACCCCTGTCTTATTCTTGGATAGAAAATTCCTACAAAGGATATTTCTTCTCCCAGAAGCCTACAGATGAAGGTATCCATGCTTCCATGGGAATGTGCACTACTTTTGTATCTTCTAATACAGGATGCCTATGGAGAAAGCATCACGAGGATATTTCTGCTCATTTTCCTTCATACTTGTCAGAATCTGGTCCTGAATCAAGAATATTCATTCAGAAGGAAGAAGATTTGAAGTACTATTCTGAGCAAGTCATATAAAGAGAGGAGAAATTGTGTTATCCTTTTAACAATCTAGCCATTAAATTCCACATGGGAACATCTGTTTCCTTCATATTCTTTGCACAGGATGGGAATTTTGCTTTCAAAGACAAAGAGCTTTGCTATCACATTGTATATTTTATTCTGTTCCTCTCCCTCACTTCTTCCAGAAGAGCTAGGGGATGTTATTTAATACCTGTCAGAAAAGACCCCATCTCTCACTGCAGAAGACTCTCGTGTTGCCTTTGAGACCCTCTAGTGTTGCTTGTGTCAACTGGGAATTTAAATTTTCAGGCTGATGCAGACAGGATGAGAAGTGTCTGAGGTTCTGGCAGAATGGTTTATGCTCACTGTTGTTCCCAAGCCAACAAAATTTGGGAACTGCTGCATTTAGGAGAGAGTAGAATCTGCTGAGAGGCCACCTCCATCTTGTACACGTATCCAGTTTGCTGGCTGACAAAAGCCGCATCTCCAGAATGCCCGTTTTCTCCTGAGCCTGAGAACAAGCTCCTCAGGATCTTGTTTTAGAAGCATATGAGCATTAGTAAAACCGAGGTTTGCTGAATTCTTGCCCATAGCTTTTCTGACTCATCATCTGGTATGTTCATATGTAACTCATGTTCTCAGTAAAACTTTACTCCAGACCTCAAGGAGGATGCAGGAATGAACGAAGAGCTGCTGTTCTTTTTCTCAAAATTCCTGTGTAAATATTCTTTCCTACTTCTGTGGGCTTGATTGCATTCTCGAGCTTGGTGCCGATCTTTTTGCTCTTTCACATCTAGTATCTGAAAGTCTTTCAAAGTTAAGGAGGTAAAGGAAATCTCTTTAGCGGTCCTGGGGCTGAAATAATCAGGTGACAGGTGGTAATTTGGCGTAAAAAGAATAAGGAAAGTGTATTTATGAATATTCCATTCTCCTGGGTAGGTGAGAAAAGCACTCTTTTTCTTTATACTGTTTTTATGTGCCATATTATTAAAGAAAAAGCAATACAGTGAAAATTCTGATCTTCAGGTCACTGTGCATGAACAAGGTCAACTGTGTTTTGATCTTGCAGTAGCTTCTTGTTCTGGTAGAAGCTGGCTGGTCACAGATGAAGCATGGAGAAGCTGTGTTGTTGCCCAGGGTGGCTTATGATGTTGTTTCAGCTACCAGCTGTGTTTCCTTCCTCCAAGGAATGTATGTCTCTGCAGTCATGAACCAGCAGTTGCTACAGGGGTCGTAGATTCTGGAAGAAATTCCACAGGGAGAAGTTTCAATGAAATTTTTGAATCCAAAAGCTGAAAGCATTGTATATTAATGCTTCTTGGCCACTGTACACTTTGTTATAGAAAAGCAGCATAATGGAGCAAGGACACAGTAGCGAGTATGCCACTGAGGAATCCCACAAAATCCATTTCCCCAAACTGAACAGAAGGATGAGGAAGTGAATTCTTTACTCCTAAAGAATTAAGACTGCTCCCTCTTCCCATGGAGGAGACGCAAAAACTTTCTGCAGAATAAGCCTATCCAGAAAGTGTTAAAAATAAAGTGTTAAAAGTAGCTGGCCATGGTGGGTGTGATGTGCGTGATTGCCTGTTCCACAGCTATTTGGGTACAAAAGAGCACGTATACAGTACAGCTGTATATCCTATTCACTGTCTTCCTCTCTGTGGAGAGGGAATCGGCACAGATGTGGTAATCCCACTGTTATTACTTGCATTGGATGCCCACACAGCAGAAGCATTGTTCGGTACAGGAAACTCCTGTAAACATTCCCAGAACCCCAGATTTTGCAAACCTCCTGGTGACTGTCAGCACACACATGTTTTTTGGTCGCACAGGAGCTGGAAATCACAGAATCATGCAGAGACCTCTCCAGAGGATCATCTTTAAACGAGGAACGATCGTTCAGGCAGAATGTGAGAATGGGAAAAACAAATGTGGCACCCTCTTGAATGGGTTGATTTATGAAAGAAGAATTGGGAAGTACAAAGTTGTCTTCCGAGACCGTGTTTTACTCACTTGATAAATAAGTGTGTTTCAGATAAATGCACCCATCTAGATGAGTGCACTTTTCATTACTGGGAGGATTAAGCTAGTTTAAAAGATTTAGGAGATGACTGTGCCAAGTTTGTGTTTTTTAAAAGCAAGGACTGCCAAGCCCAGTGGGTGTAAGAACTACTTTGGAAGCACTTTCATGAGCTATTCCTGATGCATATCTTCAAAATATTTAAAGCAACACCTGTCATGGTCCATTCTCTCTGTATCTGCTCTTTGTGCCAAGCAATGGAACCACATGGTTTCTACAACTGAAATAACTCTTGGAATATGACATCCTGCAGTTGCATATTGGCAGGACTTCTTTTTTCCTTCTGTTTTGTTTCTCCAGTATTACTGCCTATTGGGTACGGGTGCTAATAACTGCTTGGGAGCCACTATTTTCATGTTACGCTGCATTTGGCATTGCAAGGATATTAAAATTATTCCATTATCAGCCTTGTGATTATAAAATGGTATGGAACTTTAAATATTTACTTTACTGTGAGCTACAGCCCCAACAGTATGAGGGGGCTGCCTTCAGACCTCCCACGGAGGAGTCTCAGGAATGAAGAGGGATTTATCCTGCTGGCTACACAGGATTATCACTTCCTGTCTCCCTCCATAATGAACAAAGAATAGGCAGTTGCGTTGTCTAAGTTAGGTGTTTGTAGAACTGATAATTTTTTCCACCGTTTTTAGAGGGAAGTGTGGTCTGAACAGTTTGTTAATACCTTCTTGCTATTCTGAATGCAGTTGGCTAAGTAACTTCTCACTTGTCCTCTCAGAGGACAGGGTTGCACTGAGGTCAGGCTGTGGAGAACCTCAGCTAGGAGATGACCTATGGGTCCAGTCTCTGGGTTTGCTTACCTGTTTGTTATCCAAAGGGTGTCTAATGAAAAGGGGACAGTTACTGGGATAGTTGTTCATACAAACAACTGTCATGTTCTCTTAAAGCAATTCTAGCCATTTAGGCAACAAATGATTTCTGTCATGCACTGTACCTGATAGCTGCAGGCTGGGGGCAGCTGGCATAGCACAAAGTCTCTTCTGTGTGCAGAACCTGCACCACCATGGAGCACACTGCAGGCAGGTCTTGCTAGCAGTAATATGTAAATCACCATTAGCAGATGTTTATTGTTTCTTTTCAGAAAATCAGATTTGACTAATCAGCCTAAGTGAAACATATGCTGAAATTAATTAAAGTTTGTTTTAAAATAATTTGCATGCTTATTGCTTTTAACTGATTGTAATTGAGGCTTTTGAATACTTTTTGACAAACAGAGTCACCTCAGTTGAGCTTTTCAAAGCACTGATTGGCATGTTGCCATACATCTTCCACTATACTTCATTGGCTAAATGACCTTTATTACACCGATTTCCCAATCTCACAATATGATAGAAAAAGGAATTGCTTCCTATTATGCCATGGTGGTTTTGTAATGAGCACAATTGCTGAGATATTTGTGCCCTGATGAAAGATCTGATGATTATGAATTAACTGAAGACAGCAGAGATTTTATGAATAATACGCGCAGTTGACAGTATGATTAAGCATCGTGTGTGGGGGGAGGTCTCATTATTTTGCCAGGACTGCTCACCTGTGAATGTAACTTCAGGCCAGCTCTAGCATCCCCTGGCTAGAGAGGGTATGTCAAGGCTGTCACAGTAGCTCATGGCCTGGTGCTGCTACCAGTAAGCTGCCTGCCTGGGTATGCTGTGTACCTGCTGTCTGACACTCTGATTGGAGCCTGCAGGGAGCTGGCTGACGTTTAGGTGGGAAAGGACTGGCATAGTCTCAAGTTCTGCCCTGACAGGCAGTGTGTCTCACCTGGCTCAACCCACTTGTTCCTGGGAATCCAGCACCAGCAGCCAAAGGCAGCAGACTCCTTGCCAGAGCATGCTGGTGTCCTGCTCATGCTCCCAGCCAGGATGCCCAGGTTCTATGTCTAGCGTTGCTGTTGACTTTCCTGCTTCACACTGGGCAATTTGCTTCTGTCTCGCTCCCCACATTGGCTGAAGTCATTTTTTGGGTCTGAGGCCTCTCTCCTTGACAATGACAGCCAGCACAAACAGGCTTTGAACAAGGCATGATCTTGTCTCAGGACATCTGACTGGGACCCAATGGGCTGTGTACTCCAGGCTTTACATTGGCTTTTTTATGGTCTCCAGGTAGGGCTGAAAATGTTGGTTAGCTGAAGGTGATGTATAATTTCCTAAATAGCCTGGGGCCGGCCTCGCCATGGCATTGCCTTTCTCATCATGGTAGGCAGGAATGTGCTTCGTTATGGAAATAACAAGGTGACCAGCAACCTGCATTCAGGCTTCAGGAACTATTCCCTTTCCCTTAATGCTATTTACTTGGCCTGAGGTGATGTGAGTTTTCTGAAAAGGCTGGCTCCAGAAAAGATGTTTGAATGAGTCTTGAGTACCTAGGGGACAAAAAGCTGCCTAGCCAGCTGGTTCTCCAGTGGAAGAAGTTCTACTAGGAAGTTAATTTTAATGACAGTTTAATTTAATTGTATATAGTCTCATACATCCAAAAACTGTGAAAACTCTAAGTAGTCCCAAGGACTTGGGCTTCCATGGAGCTGAATGTCAGCATCCTGGCACTGATAAATGAAGCTCACACCAGCAGAGGATTTGTCTGACTAGAACTGCTTATTCTGAGGGAGAATCTGTAGGGTTAGTGCAGGACTCGGTTGGTTCTGCTCATTCATTAGCTCACTCAGTTCTTCCTCAGACCACACTGAAGACAAGAGGCACTTATTAAGAGCAGCAGTTTGTTTCAAGTGCCTTCTCATAAGTTTTCAAATGTTCCTGCTATAATGTCACAGCATCACGGGCTTCTGTGATGGAGAATAACAGTGGTTCATTAGGCTCATAAATCCAAAAGGAAGAAAGACTCTCCTGGAGACATGAGCAGCTTTATAACAAACAGAGCAGCGGGAGGGTCTGCAAATTATCAGCCCAATACTTTATAAGCATTTTATCATCAGCTGGGGGAGATTACAATAAAGAACAATGAATAAGTGTAACATAAACGATGACATAAACATGCTTCATATTCTCCTCTGTCCCCAGTTCATACAAAAGTGCATTAGGAGCACTAGGGTGAGAATACAGGTCAGCTTCAGAAGCTCTTCCCCCTCCTCAGACTTGCTCTGTCTGGACATGACCCAGGGTTATGTGCTATATGGACAAACTCCACCAGAAGAGAGAAAATACATGCAATATTTAACAAGCTCTGTTTACTATTCCAATGCAAGTGCTGCATGACAATGAGTTTGATAAGATGTTTACACCCTATCCAACAGTTTTGCTGCCACCACATTTTTAAGTGTACAACTTTGATTTATGGCTGGTGATACCAACATCCCAGCCTGTAAACTTTTACAGTGAGCAGACTTGAATTATGTGTTGAGTCTGCTGCACTGGATCAAAAATGCTCAAAATGTTCTCTGGGAAGATTTAAGTGTATATGGTCTCTAAGCCATGGAAATATTGTCTTAATGTGCCTCTGTGATTTTTAACAGATTGTGAGTTCAAATCCATTTATCAGCTGATGTCTAATGAGTTTGGCAGGCCCTTACTACATTCAGTGTAAGAAAAACTATGAGCATAATGATGTAGACTGAGGAGAATTTAATGAACAAATAAGTGACCTTCACATTTATACGAGATAAAGATTTCATGTCAAATTTTGCACAATATATACAGGAAATAATGGGATATTTATTATATTTCTCCTCTTCTTTTTCTTCTTCTTTAAACACTTTTTTTGCCTAGCAGACTTGTGTCATTTCTGATCAGATGATTGGGAAAAATGACCTGGCAATGGTGAAGCCTTTTAATTCTTCCTGGAATGTCTGATTGAACAAGCGGAAGGAGAAAGTTATCCAAGCCTGCTTCATGGTGGCAGCTCCACTGGGACTGTGCACACAGTTATCACATGTACACGTACAGTGTGCCCCCACTGCCATTCCTGCTTCAAACTTCTGGAAAATCATGCCGTCCATTTTGATGCTTGAATATGTATTTAGAACCTTAATCACAGGCATTTGTCTTTGTAAAATGTGTCCCAGCATTATTACCTGAATCTCACTGGTTTCATTGCATTACCTCAGCTTCCACCTTTCCATGAAGCGCTGCTGCCAGCCCACATAAAGTCTGATAAATTGACTCCTTGCAAAAATCTTGCTTACAATAGAGAAGTGGACTGGCAGTAAAAATAATAAGCTATTTCTTGAGGCTGTGACATTGTGCTTTCATTAAAATGTAACCAACACTGAGGACATTTCCACCAGAGGCAATGGGAGTTTTCAATGAGGCAATCCAACCTGGTGGGAAGAAGAGAATTGTAATCTGGTCATTAAAAAGGAAAAAGGGCAGGGGACAATCTTCTGATGGAGCCACGTGGTAGGAAGAAAAACATCTCATGTACCTTGCCCCACCCTTCTTTTCTGTTTATGTGGGAATGCCTAACTCTATTTTTCTATTTCAGATGATCCACGGCTTTGCTGCTTGTCCTGTTGCTCAGCATATATTACAAACTGTATTTCTGACTAATGAACTAAGAGTGAATAGTTTATATAATGTGTCAGATGTAGCAGAAGGTGCTGCAGCCAATTGCTGCTCATGAAACTAGTTGCTGCACTAAGAAAACAAATCTGTGCAAGTCCTCATTTCAAAATTATTTCCAAACATTAACTCAAAAGCTATTTCAATAGAAGCCTTCTATAAGGAGCATCACTTTTTTTAGCACCAGGCGTAGCTCTGTTGCTCCTCAAGCATTGTTTCTGCTGAATAATGTTTGGTTCAAACAAAACCTTATCCATACAACTTGGGCAAGGGACTGGCGTTGAAAAGTCTGTGATCAATTAGCAATTAATTAATGAGAACGTATTCTGCATTCTGCACAGAGATTTTTGAACCCCTTGTTGGCCAGGGAATGATCGTGGTGAGGTTGTTGTCACTTCGTGGAGCTGAATGTTGGATGATCCATCAGCCTTCACAACACCAGCTTTGAGGATTGTTAGCAATGGTTCAGGCACCCACCTAGACATATTGTTTTTCACTGTAGTTGCAAAATTCAAATGTGTGCTCAAATTCATCAGTGAGCCAAACTTACTCGAGACACATGCCAAGATGCATGCTGACAGAGCAGCACTACGTTGACCAAGGAATGGTTGGTTTGCCTGTGTGTGATCTGCACCTGCCCTGGGTCTCTGCAGATCCCTGTTTCAAGGGACTGAAGTAGTGTCCTTGCTTTGCACTGGGCTTTTACTGATGAGGAGTTCCTTGTCAGTAAGAGCAATTCCTGCTATCTCTTGCCTGATGCAAACAGGATAAGCGGTAACAGGGGATTTCTGATCCTCCTGTAAATGGAAACTCATGGTAGAATCCCACACGAAGCAATGTGGTCTGGGTGAGAATGAGATATATCGCAGACAGAATTCTTCTCTCCTTCTGCCTCATTTTCTTGAGATCTTACACATATCTCAACTATTTGAAGTCATGCTTGTCTTATCTTTGAGAGATTTTTGTGGTATTTCACAAATCATTCCCAACAGATAGCAGGCAACTGGGAAATGATGGGATGGCAGCCTGCTTCTGCTTGCCTTGGCTGCTCCTGGGAAGCAGCGGGGAGAGATGAGGTTTGCTGCCTCATGTCCAAGTGATGTCATTGCCTTGGTATGAGCGAGTGCGATGCCATCAATTTCTGTGACTCTACCAAAGTTGAAATTGTTCCACAGTATTTTGTTGCATTCCTTTATTTGATTTTATTTCTGCTTCCTGTACCATAAAGCTGACTATCTCAACCATGCAGTGTGTAACAATTTACAGTAAGCCCTCCTTCTTCAGCTCAGTAATGGATGGAAACAATTCTGAACTTAATGGTATAAGTGAGGAAATACAGTCATTCTTAACCAATCTTGTAATGCCCTTTTGGAAAAATGATACTTTAGGCTACTTTTATCATTTGATTTACAAGCCACAAATCTGTGTAAGAAACTTGACTTTATGTCAGTTGCATACCTTATAAACTAAGCAGGGCTGGTTCACAAATGATTTTACAGCTCCATACACTTCCCTGGAGGAGCCATCTCCTTCCTGCTGGCCAGACACATTGCCTTGAAATGGCTGCCAACTTTTTAAGAGTTCCTTTTTGGCTATATTCTTCTTTTCATAGCAGCGTTCATGGCCTCAGCCCAGGTTCATAACGAACAAAGTGTAAAATTAATCAATGGATTGATACTCTGCTTAGAATAAAAACAGCACGGTTTTGGCTACATTTTCTGCCTCAGCAGCCAAAGGACTGCATGTGTGTACATGAAATGTAATTTAGTTTTTCCTTTGCTGCCTGTTGGTTTTCCTCTAATTCATTTTCCTTTTGCCTCTTATTGGGTCTCCTGTGTCTGGGTAAATTTAACCCTGCGGAGCCCAGTCTGTGCAGCACACAGCAAGCAGAGGGCACTGGTGTGCCTGCAGGCTTCATTATAGGCTGGAAGGGATAGGGTGATAGCCAGGAAAAGGTCTGGGTGAGTGTGGCAGCCCATAAGTAAATTCCTTGATAGGTAAAAACTACGTGGAGTTTTAATGACTTGTAAAGCCCTGAGAAAACCTCTCACTTGATATTTACTGCTTTGGATGTCTTCCAAATGAACTTCATCTCACCTGGAAAAGGTTAACATGGATTGGGAGGTGAATAAATCTAGCTCAGCCTTTTTGTGTGCTAGCGTGCCTTTGATTAACCTACCATGATCAATGGAGGCTGATCCTTTCCTCCATGGACAGAAACCTCAACTGTCACAGGGAGATGCAACTTGAGGCCCTGTGCTACAGAACTCGAGTACCTACACATACACATTCACGCTTTAAAATAACACTAGAGACTATTAGTCAAACATCTTGAAGAAGAAAGCAAGGCTTTCACTTTTTGAAGCAGGAGAAGGGTTTGGGTATGGCACTGGATAATGGCACATATATCACAGACACCAATGAGCCCTCTTCAGACAGGTGAAAATTGACAAAAGCTATGTTGGTAACTTTAAATTCAGAAGGAGCTGGTCTGGAAGAAGTTAATCATATTGTAGGCTCTGTCTAGTGCCACTCAATCTCATTTCTATCACTTTCAAAGTCATGTGTTTTTAAAAATACCAAAAGCAATTTAAAAACGCATCTAACAGTAATCACTTCATTGGAAACAACGCACTGCAGTAACATAAAACAGCAGCCACTTTCCTTCAAAGATTTATGAGACAGACTAGTTTTCTCACGACTTGTGTTATTCCTGCCTTATTGTTTTGTCAGCACTGGGTATGGAAAGTAGATGATATGTGAACACTCTCTGACACTGGGAAGCTTTAGAGTTTTGATTAGGTAACAAAGTTGAAAAACTGAATTTGCTTGCCCTGTTCAATGTCTGTGATGTACATTTGGGGACAGCAAGTGTGCTGAAGGACCGCTGCCCTCTCCTGCAGCCACTCTGCACCACAGCTTGCACGTTGGACTGCGGATCCCAGGGATCCCATCCTCAGCCTAATGCTGGATTTCTTCTGAAAATCCAACTGGATTGTAAATATCGGAGTCGGATGCTGACCCTGCAGCGTAAAAAGAAAGAGAAGAAATGGAGAAATTAAAGCATTCAAGGGCATGTGAAACTGTGATGGAACGGGTCTTGTGATCAGATCAGCGAGGAATGCTCGCGCTATGGCCAAGGGGATGGCAGCCTGTGTTTGTGGTGGCCAGCTGCCCTTGTCCCTTAGATGTCAGTAGCGTGAGGTAATGATGGTGGGCAGAAATGAGGAGCCTGCGTGGGAAAAAAATCCTCAGTCGTTCCCTAGGAGCATCTACAGCCTTTGAAAGCCTGGAGAATTCAGTGGTCACTGTTGGCAGAAGTGCCAGCTGTACATCTGAGGGGTGGTGGAGGGGGTGCTGCCAGCTCTGGCTTGGACGTTTCAAAGTGAGAAAAAGACAGCTGTTTCCAGTGGCTCAAATGAATGTTGATATAAAACCTCAATTAGATAGTTGATCCTCCTATTACAACCATGCCTCTGACTTGCACATTCTAGTACAAAGTTTCTGTTACATCATCAGTGGTAATACAAAGTGTGCTTTTAAGCGTGCTTTTAAATTTATACTAGTCCTGGAAGAGAAATCTCATAAATACGTTTTTTTTAATATATGTGTGGAGAGAAAAAAAAGTAGAAATAAATGGAGAAACAAATAAATTACCACCCTGGAATGTGTTATAAAGTGCTTTCACTATAATCATGCACAAAATAAAAGCATAAAAATGCTCTCGTTTCGTGTATTATTGCTATTGGTGCTTTTTGTCCTCTGATGACATTCCCCACAGTGTGTTTTTATATAATTTTAAAAAATTAATTGCAACCTCTTCAAAACAAAAATATTTTTGAAAGTTTATCATTGAAATGTCATAATTCAGTGTTTCCAATTTTGTCATTGGCATCTTGCAAGTCCCAAGTTCCTTGAGTAGACCTACTCACTGCACAGCTGGCTGACATCTACCAGGCACAGTTAGTTACTGATGCAAGACTATTTTGTAGGCTTAGGCCATATATTCATAGTAATTTGTAACAATTCATTAAAAATGAGTTGCCTGTATTCTTAATAGAACAGCAGTTTATGTATTTTGAAATAGTGATTACTTTGCTGTAGCTCATTAGGAAATACTAATTTAATTTCTATTTAATTACAATCTAGTTACTACCATTTATTACCAATAGTTCTAATGAGGTAAAATAAGAGATGTATTGAAAAATTATGACAGTGTTACAAAGGTTCATTTGGAATTCACGCAAAAAAATTCTACTTAATTTCAAAGGAATTCTTCTGCTTCACGTACAGGAGTTGGGATGTGGCTGGGATTCTTGCTGAAGGGTTGACCTGTGCCAACCATGTTTGGTGTGCCTTGGGTGTCCTGCAGAGAGATGGGTGCTCAAACAGGAGCTGTAATGGCACAGGATGAGAACTATGGGGAAGAGCAATTCTGTCCAACTCAATGAGGGGGATAGTTTCTGAGTTAGTAAGAAGTAGGGGTGATTGTATGCAACAGAGCAGGGAATTAAATACGTCTGAGAGGGCATGGCAATGTAAAAGGAATGTAAAGCTAAAAACAAGAAGCACTGAAGTGTTGTCCTTGGTTTTATCCTGAGTCTGAAGAAAGAACTCTACCTGTTAGTGAGCAATGCAGCTTTTCTCTGCTAAGAGCACTGCTGTGCTTTGTTGACGGAGGTTCCAGGACAGTAGGTCATGACAGGTTTGAGGGACACCATCCTCTGATAAAGTGTTTTCAGGCAAGACTGGGATTTATTAAAAAGCAAACACCACCCATGGAGTTTGACAAAGAATTGTACAGGAAAGCTACACCACTCTGGGTCTGAAGGTCTGCCTTGTGCTTGTCCAGGGACACGGTGCAGTCCCTCAAGTGAAACCAGGACTTTATATGGGCTCTTCCTCCCAGCTTCATGAAATCTTGGCTCTGCTCTAATCTTAGACATCTCTGCAGGAAGGCTACCTGTTCAAGTGGTTTTTGAGGATAGTTATTTTTGCTTTGAGCTGTACAGCCCGAAACACCCGTGAAAAGTTACTCTGAGCTTACCTTGCTTGCATTAAGGGTTGTTGCCTAAATTTCCCCTTAAAAGCAATGTTACAATTCCGTTTCTGGTGTAAGATGTTCTCTACAGTCAAAGGCACTCCACCAGGGACTGATGGCACAATCCTAACTCAGAAAACTCAGAAAAACCTTTCTATAATCAGCACAAGGCTCAGGGTAGTTGTAGCTCCCACTTACACAGGCCTTCATATTTTCCCTCATTCTAATTTCTCCCTTCTCTTTATTTCTCTGTGTGTATATCACCTTTTTTCGTCTCTCCAGATGCATTTCCCAGCATCAGATAATTGAAAGTCAGTGTGTTTCAGGTTATTTTGCTAAAAGATGCCTATTATTTTGATGAAGCAGGTGCATGGAATTAAAAAAAAATCCCTTCCATAATTGCTACTTTACTATCAGGCTTCTGCTGTCTAATCCTCTTCGATTTTGGTAGAACAAGCTTTCTATCTCCTCCAGGATGATTACAGGGAACATTGCTCTGTTTCTCCTACAGAATCCATTCCTGATGGATATTAAACCTGGGCTATCAATTAAAGTTTATTTCTGTGCTGAGTGATCAGAGCCAGGATTGTGTGTGACTTCTAGCACACAGCAAGTCTGAAGTGATTTCTGCAATTAATATTAATTAATCACTGATATGTTCACAAATGAATGCACGGAATGAGCATGTACAATTTACCATAGTAACCTGGGACTGAAATAATGTTTGAACTGCTCTTATTTTAAACATTTGGCAACAATTTCCATAAAGTCTTCTTGATGTAATTAGCTAGAAAAAGAGGAGAAGCTGAGTGACTTGTTAGAGTATTCGAAGTATTTCTGCACTACTGCCTCTTACTCAAATGGCTGACACATCCCCTCTTGTACTCTGCTCTCACCTCTGGCTCTGACAAGCATCAAAGCTTTGATTTAGAATTCTGCCCATTACTGGCTTTTCTGGGTGAAAATAACACCCAAATCCAAGCACACCAGGAATCTTAAAATATGTATGTGTGTAAAGAGAGCATACAGGTTTGTATAGATTCAGATTTTAGCAGCTCAGAATCAGAAAGATAACCACACATCACTCACATTTAGCACAGACCAGCTCATGACCGCAGCCTCCTTTTCCCCACTGTGTGGGGCTGGGGAATCCCTGATCTTATGCTGGCATTCCTGGAAAGATGATCTGCTGCCAGTGTAGGTTGACTTCCACTCTGAGCACAGAAATAAATCCTCTACTTTCTCCATGGCGGAGATGGAAATTCTGATGCTGATGTAGATGGGACAAATGCCAGCCCTGAGGAGAGGAATCTACTGGAATTTGGAAGATGGGAAAAGGGATATGTTGACAGATCGGTTTAGTAGAATGAGATGAGGCCCCAGGGAGGTGGAGAGAAAGCTTGGTAGTGGGCAGCTCAACACTGATAAGAAGTAATGCAGCATGATGTATGCCCATAGACTGGGCAAGAATTGTGACTAGTTCAGCATGTACAGAGAATGAATAATGAACAGCTTGTGCCAGGCATCACACCAAAGATTTTGAAAAAATCTAAATCCTGTACTGCACGGTTGTCCTTCATGGTGGCATTGCTTAACTTCAGAGTGCCTGACTTCGTGCACACTTATTTAGAAGAGATACATAGGACACACAGGTGAACATGTAGAGGTATAGCAACCTCAAATATGGGCGTAGGTAATAGCTAGAGACCCCTAGTGCGTATGACTGAATAATTTGTTTTCATTTATTGAGAGTGTAGTGATTGCCTTAACATACAGAGTGACACAGGCGTGTTTACAAGTACTTAAGTGGCACTTACATCTGTAGTATCTGATTGCCTGTTTAAAGTGCAGTGAAATTGGGTAGGAATCGTTATTCCTGTTTTGGAGATTGAAAAGACAAGGGCAAAAATTCAAGTGGCTTGAAGGTTACACAAAAAGCCAATAGCAGGCTTAAAAATGGATAAAGAATTTCCATAGTGTCAATCTTGTTCTTTAGGTAATGTTGGAGCCAAAGACTCATAGGGTCATATTACTGACAAAATGGTAGAAAGATATGGAATGACCATTGCATCTTTGCCTGTTTAAACCAGATGAATAGCTGGCAAATGGGATACAATTATCCCACAATACTAATCACACAATCCATCCCCACTGACATTACCTTTACAGTTGGCAGGAATATAAGAAGTTTTGCCATGCATTCAGGCACTATTTTTTTTTCCCCGCAAGTACGTGATGTTCTTTACACATGCAACACCCTTTGTACAGGTGGCAGAAAAAATGTTACTGCTTATTCAGCTGTGTGGTCATACCCAGAACATCTTCTAGATGATGACCTAGTCCTCACTGTGTGTGCTGTTCAGGTGACTGGTCTCCAAACTTAGCTAGAGCAAGGTGCTGGAGCTGTGTGTGTTTTCACCACCAGTGAGTGTAGCCAGGAGTGTGTGGTAACCTGTGTCATTGACAAACTTACAAATTTCTCCCAAGAAATGCATTTCTTATTGGAAGCTTCCTTATTAGCACTTGTCTTGTTCGCTTGTCTTGTTCAGAAAGTGCCTGGTTTATCTGTTACTTCGTCATAAATCTTAGACAAAAGCAGTTATGAGGAAAGCATATTTCATTCTTTTATGGAATTCCTTAAAGCTGATTAGAGCAGTCAGATGGCTATTTTCATCAATGAATCTTTGATAAAGCACTAGGAAACAAAGATGATGTCTTTTAATAGACCATTATCAACTGCCTCGGGTGCAAGGAGCTCTCATGCATTTCAAAAGTAAAACAATGGCAGAATAAAATACGACTTAGAAATAATATCCCCAGAAAGGGCTTTATTTTCCCTCTAAAAATGATTTTGAATGGATTTTGCTTTTAATAACTGCTGGACTCATGTACATCTGCATGGGAGGCAGATGCAATGAAGACCCACTTCCTTGGGTTCGTGCAGCATCTGTGTGGCAGTGTTCACACACCTACCCCTGTGCTTATTCATGTCATGAGACTGCCAAGTGCAAAGCAAAGACACAGGTTTTCTCACCATTGGACCATGCAATGTCACAACAAACCAGTGTTCTTCCTGTCTTTTATGAAGCAGAGGACATTTTGCAAAGTATTTTGTCTCCTTCCCCACCTTTTTTCACACTCCATCCTGCCTGCCCCACCTGGCAGGGCTGTACTTAATCATGCAAAGAGATGCCAGGAAATGGAGTTGTTTCCAAGAGGGTAAGAAATAGCAGAAGATGTTTGCTCCTTCTGCCACCTATTTCTGTCCATTCTGAGCTCATTTAACCATTCCCTGTGTGAGTGCAGACTGGGCTATGCGACAGAGAGTGGTGGAGATGCCCATGCTGTGAAAGTCTGGATCAGAATCTCCTTGGTGGAGAACACGTGGACAAGAAGAGTCCTCAAAATGTTTCACAGGACCAGACACTCAGGAAATAATCTCAGAGCTGTGAAACTGGGAGAGAAGTTCAAGAGACAGAATAGAGAAAAGAAGCATAAGGGAGAGTAATGGGGAAAATGCATGTGGATTTTTGCATTAAAGCAGTGCTGCTGTCTGTGAGAGACAGTGATTCCAGGGAAGGCCAAGATAAAATCTTTGAGGAAACCCAAGAAAAAGATGTGACTGCAGCAATGAGCAGATCGGGCATTCTGTGCTTATTTCAAAGAGGCTTCAAGGACAGAAGTCGATAGAAAAGTGTGTTTCTCTGTTTCAGGATAGATAAAGCATAAATGCCCCAAAGCCTAATGGAGAGAATGATGAGGAATGCTTGTGATTTGCTTTCCTTAGCTTTGGAGCGTGGTGTGCACAAATGGCCACAGCACTGCAGCTGTGGCATGCACTCTCCAGCAGCAGCAGGGCAGGAGCCACCAGAGGCAGGAGGCCCCAACACTGCCAGCTGCATTGCGGGCTGAGCAGCGGGAGCTTGTGCAATGCTCAAGAGCAAGTAACAGCATATTTTGGGAGATGAATGTGTGTCTGACGACAAGTGCGCATTAACTGACACTTAATTAAAAATGTGAATTTTATAGATATTTTTTTTCTGCATAGCACATACTCTGTATCCTCCATTCTGCTCAGGTAGCTTTTACTTTAATGATCTTTGCAGGCTGTCTTTGAGGAAGAAGCAAGCAAGCGATTAATAAAAGCGTGAACAGGTGGTTGCTCAGTTTCTAAAAAAGACTGACAGTGCAATAATTTCCTAATTATTATTATACCTTTAAAAGGTTTTTAAATACATGATAATATATTTCCACATCGCTTCTTCTCGCACTACTCTTGCTTCTGGCATTATTTCTCATTCAGAATAATAATTAATGAGAGCTGAGTTGTCTAATATATATTTTATTCCTTCTGTTTCAGACTCTTAAGTAACATCTTGTCACATTTGTTAAGCAAATTTTCACACATTGTGTGTAATTTCAGCAATATGTGAGAATGCCTCTCAAAAATGCCTTGAGTATTTGTTTTATATATCTTGATAACATTTTCATTTTTTTTTTCCTTGAAAGCAGTATTTCTTCATAGCCCTCAGAGAAATGGATGAAGATACATAATTGCTGCTGTTTTACTGAGGTAAAAGAAAACAAAGAAACTTTTCTAATTATATGGTGGCAATAGTAATAGCAACAGCAATTTTATTCTTAATTTTAAAGAGAGCACTTTGGTCTAGCTTATGGGCTGGAAACAGCACAATTGGAAACAAAATAAGTACTACCTCCTCAATAGCTACATGGTTAGGTAAGAATTGTGCGTGTGTTTAACTAAAGAAAGTGATTTCATGTAGATGATGGACCATTCAGACTGTCAAAGGAACAGTGCTCTAATGAGAGCTCAGCACATCCATTGTGTGTTTGTCAGCTTGATCTGTGTGCCTGTGAAATGTTTATTTCCTAACAGAAATCATCCTCGCTATAGGCTAAATAAAGGCTTGTTTGGACCCCAAACCGCAGAGACACTCATGGTGTGATGGAGCAGCTCCTGGAGCACACAGTGGCCTGGGAACTTTGCATGCAGGAAGACTTAGACATAATTCTCTAATAATACACACATGACTTCTTGAATGAAAGCCACCTGGGTGATTACACTTCGTATGCAGCAGACTTAGATGAATACCATGAGTTTTTCAGTGCTGTGCAACTCCGCGAGCAGAACTTTTCTCTGTGGAGTTTTTCATTTATTGGTTTCCAAAAAGAGTGAGTCAGTGGGCCTGCAGATCTTACAAAACATTTTTACTGCAGTTTTTCATTGGCAAGTGCAACTCTCCCACCTGGTTCTCCCGTTTATCTTTAATCACACTTTTACTGCGTTGGGTCATGGTAACTATTTGCCCTCAGAGTCCCTCTAAGGCCTTGGAAATCTCTTTCTGGTGACCTTTTCCATGCTTTGCTGGAGATGTGGTCAACACCAGCCTCATAAGGGAGATTAACCTACAAAGAGGAATGATTAATTAAGCAAATTTGAGGGAAAGGCAGATCAATTTGCAAAACCGTTCCACCATGCTGAAGGCTAGAATTTCTCTGTAGAAAAAGAGCTGTCCTTTTTTACACAGAAATATTCAGGCATATATGGGGTGGAAACTGTGAAACGCAATATTGCTGGCGTCATGATGAGTGAATGCTTAGAGCTGAGGTTTGAGCTTGAGCTCCCTATGCCCCCCCTCCAAGGTTCAAAATTATATTTTATCACACAATTAAATTTCACAATGTTTTGGATAATTTTTAAAAATATTTCATTTTGGTTTTAATTCAAAATATTTTAATGGAGCTCATTCAACCTCCTCCCTTTGCAGTTTTCTTCTCTGAAATTTTTTGAATGTTGACTTTTTACTTTGATTTAAGAATAAGAATGCTTCTCAGTTTTAATGCATAGTCCAGGAAGTCACTTCTCATCATGTTCCAGCCAGGCTGAAGCTCAGACCTTGAATGGTGACTCAGGATCTCAATTAAGGATTCTCAATTAGAAGCCAGGAAGAGGCCTATGCTTCCATGAAGCCCTGTGGGCAGTGTTTGTTTCTGTGTTGGATGGCTATTAGATCCCAGCAGGTGAGCTCTTTGTCACATGCATTGCTACAAGACTTCTGCACCCCATGTAAACTCCAGTACCTTTCCAATGGCCTCAATGTAAGTTGCTGGCTGTTGGTTTGGCCATAAGTTTAGATCTTGTCAGCTGATGCCGTAAATGTCCCAGGGTTTGCTTCTGGCTGTACAAATATTCTTTGTTTTTGCATCTTACAGCAGCAAACACCCTCCATAAAGGTGGTCTGTACTGTTCTCAGTGCTATGGGGTGTGCCTTGGTGGCAATGCAGTGTCCAACAGCAGAAACACCAGCAGAAATGCTGCTGGTCCCTCTTGCTGTGTGCACATTGCATTTCTCATCAGCAGGGATTTAAATGAGACCATGTGTCTATCCATTCCCAGCAAAGGCATCTTATAGCTATTTGGGATCAGGGGGTGAAATTTCTTTTGCAAGACACACTCTAGGGGACAGGGTAAGCCTCAGCAAATAGGACCAAAGTAGTGAGGGGCTCATTTCAGGTGAATGTCCCTTTTCCAAAGTAGAATTAATGGCTGCCTGTCGTGCATGCATGATTTCTGTTTATCAGCATAGCATGATTTTAAAAGGAAGTGGGCTGGAGTTGGGCTGTCCTGTGCCCTGGGTTGCCCTCAGACCATCCCTGGGAAATTGTTTATGGCCACCATCATTGGGAACAGAGTCTGAGGCTCTGAAGCTGATGCTGAAACTCTGGGTATGCTTCGGCTGCCTGTGCCAGGACCAAATCTGTGCACCTCAATGCTTACACTGAGTCAAAGATGTTTCAACTCCATGTGCTGCTCTGCCAGCAAAGAGCTGGGAGGCACAAGGAGCTGGGAGGGAAAAGATCCAGGACAGCAGAGACTCAAACTGGCCAAAAGGACATCCCAAGTTGTCATGCCCTGCAATAAAACTGGAGAAATTGGTCAGAGGAGCTGCTGTTGGGCACCACTTGAGGTGACATTTATTTATTTATTTATTTATTTATTTATTTATTTATTTATTCTTTACTTCTTTCCTTTCTCTCATTAAAATCTCCTTAACTCAACTCACGAGCTCTCACACTTTTACCCTTCTGATTCTGTCCCCCATCCCTCTGAGCAGTGCTGAGCAAGCAGCTGTGTGGTGCTGAGCTGCTTGCACAACAACCCCTAACTCCCATACTTCCAAAAACATAACTGGGAGAGTGCTAGAAGCAGCCTTGTATGCAATAATAAAGGGCATTTTTGCCCTCCCCACTATGAGAAGCTGTGCAATAAATATGTTAATATCTGCCTTAAAGGCTTTCTTACTAAACCCTGTAATTTCCTTAAAATTCTTTTTATATTAAAATTCCAAACCTCTTTGAGATGAGCTTTTTTGGACTGTAATTGGGCTATTCATTCCCTATGCATACAGTGATCCTAATCTAATATGTAACAAGAACTTAAAAGCTAATCAATAATGGAACACGATTCTCTATCAGTAGAGATGCCTGTTGACTCCTGTGAGACGGATCTTCACAAGACAGCTTGGCTCTGATGACAGCCTTATATTTATTTTAAACATGAAGTTGTAGCATCATCTTTCTCAGTATTGTCACTTCCAATTATTTTGGGAACAAACACCAGGGGGAAATGAGATCCTTATCCTGAAGTGTGCATTCATATCTGATAAATAGCTACAAATTCTGGATAATGTTTACTGAAATGTGGGTTTGAAATGCTTTCATCTGCATTTTTACTAAAGCCATAGATTACCTATTGCAAAATATGCCCAGGCTTTACCAAGTTAGCCTTTCCTATGCCTCAAAAGTGAAGAAAGGAGCTTATTACCCCAGTCCTGGATGTCTGTGTTTTCCTTGGGTAAAACCAAGGTAAAATTAGCATTAAGAAGGAATCAGTGTGAACCCCCACTTATTGTCCTTCAGTGGAAGTCAAGAAGCCTTTTATGCCCTCACATGCAAAAGACAAATTCCCACTTTTCATGTCGACACAGTGGCTTGAGATGGAGAGGGTGGAGGGAACGGGGTTGAGCGAGTATGCAGATGTGCCTGAAACCATATCAATCATAGGCATGAGAAAATGCTGCCTGTTTAATAGGCAGACTGAACCAACATGCACATCTGGATTTTGAATTGCATAGGCTCTCTCAATAAAATGAAAGTAGAAGACATGTTACATCATTCCCACAGCTCTGGCCATTTGTGCTCTGCACCACTTTCCCTCTGAGCCACACAGGGGATGCAGGAGCTGAAGCCCTACAGTTGTAGCCATGTTTGGCCCCCTTGCTGCTGTCTGGAGCTAATTAACATGCATTTTGGAAATACTCAGCGCGTCTCTGATGTCACGTATGCTTGCACAGAGTCGTGGATTTAATCTGGAATTACTCAGTGTATGAGGGATCAGGAGCTGGCTGGGAAAGCTCCTCCCAAGAGAGTCCTAAATGCCAGTGATTTCAAGTGATTATTTATTGAGCTTTATAATAGTGCATATATCCTCATACACACTCTTCTCCTACAAATTACCCTATAACTTTCCAGTCCTTCATTATGGTGTAGAGGTTAAGGCTTTCCTAAGTAATCAAAACATCCAGGAAGAGAAGCTTGCTAAATGCTGAGCTAAGCTTGAACACTGACCCTATCCTTTAACTGTATCAGAAACTTTATGTACATCATAAAATGGAATAATTGCTGCGGTAGCTGCTCATTCATATTAACTAAAGGAGTAAACAGAGTTGTGTAGACTTGAGTGCTGATATTGGGAGCTCAAGGGAGGTCTCCTCATTGAAAAGTTTAATTGATACAAGTACCTTATAGGAAAATCTGCTTTTTTTTTCCCCTTAAGAAGTATATTTAACATCTTCAAGGCACTTCTCTTTCAGTTTGATTTTTTGTTTTGCAAAGCCTTTGGGCATAGAAGGCAATTAGACAGTTGCAAGAAGACGGCAAATCAAGCATGAGGCTTTGTTTACCTTCCTTTCACTCCTGCTTTTACAAGTGCAATAATTTGACCCCGACCTTCTCTCAGATGATGTTCATTATCTCAGGTATGCTGCAGAGAGGGAAGTGTGTGCTCCTTCTCTTTACGTGACCAGCGGAGCAGTATTCCCAGGTCTGAGCTCTGTGGTGATATTGATTCCTTACCATTCCTTTCGCACATAATTTCACCAATACTTTGATCACTTCCACAGTAAAATTAATAACTTACAGAGTGTTGTTAGATGCTCTGAGAGGTCTGCAGAAAACAATGCCAGTGGGATGACTGGGAACTTTATAAAGGTCAGTCCTGGACTGAGTTCTTAGCCTGCAGCCTGTAGGACACTTGCACCATTAGAAAACATATATATGTGTATATGCATAAAAGTATAAAACTACATTACTTGTCTCTCTGGTTTGTTCATTTGTGGTAGTTGCACTCTAAGCTGAAGGTTGACTGTTCTGATTTTCTCCAGATGTGAGCATAAGGCTTGTGCCTTTTATGAAGCTCTGATGATGGAAAAAAAATTGGTGCTGGTTTCAGCTGCAAGTCCCAATACTGGGCAGGATGTGAATGCTGTTGACAATCATTCTTGACTGTCAGGTTTCTTCACTAGGCCTTGGGAGGCCATTGCAAATGTGGGCTGTCATTTTCCTGGTCATCCCAGGGGAGCTGAGGGCTGGTTGGGACACGTGCTGTGATACTGAATGGGTGAGCTGTGGTGCTCTTGGTTTGAGTCAGGGCTTTAAAATGTGCGTTCAGGGGTGACCTTCCTAGTGATAAAGAGCACACTCTTCAGTGTGGGATCATTCATATGGTGAGTCACTATGCTAAAGGTAAATTGCAGCTCGTCTATGTTTGTCTGTTGGAAAGAAAACACATTTTCTTGGTGGCAGCAATTTCTTTTACTGCATGTTTACAGTGACAGTTGTTAGCCACAGGGCTACCAGCACTGAGTTGAAAACTTCTGGGTTCTGAAGCCACAGCACATGCATGCAGTTATTTATCCCTGGACTCCGCAGTGAAGCACTAGAGATCAAATTGTTTCCCTGTGCTAGTGAAGCCACTCCCAATGCACCTAGCCCAAGAAGCAGAATGAACGTAGCTGGATTGATAAAGATACCTCCTATCTATTCCTAAACACACTCTCCGTAAGCTTTAGTTTAGCATTTTTCCCTTTGCCAAGCTGAGGCTCAGTCTGCTCTCAAATAATAAATGTAACTTTTTGACTGACATTCAGTCGTAAGCATTTAGCTATCTCAATGTCTTGTCAAGTCATCCTTTGATAAAAGCATTTTAGGTGCCACAAAATGTAATCACTTCACTGCAGCATTCTATGTTGCAGATTCAAGTTTCTCAGCACATTTTTCTGCTAAAGATCTTTGTCACCATCGATAGATCTGTTCCATGGATGATTTTGGATGGATCTATTAATATTGTCTCTAAGAGTAATAATTCTCACTCTTTTACAAAATGAATCATCTATCTCTCCTTTGGACAAGAGAAATTTTCCCCCATTGGACTTATAGTCCACAAGTTGGCAGGGTTTCTTGTTTTTTAGTAGCCTTCATATAGAAGTAAAGTGATTTCAAAAAATGTTCAGCTCAGTTTTGGGGCCAAGTAGTACATTTTTTGGTTATTTGTTCTTCTAGACAGGCTGTGTCACCATTAGGATACTTCAGAATGATGGTTTACTTTCATTATTCACTGACGGCACTGCTTCCAATTCAACACTTTCCAACTCGGCAAGATTTTCCTGTACTAATTCATCTGAATCATTTCTAGAAGAGTTTTTTATCAAAGGACACATTCTCAACGTTAATAAAATGAAGGGGTTTTGAAACAGCTTGTAGTTCTGATTCTTCACAAATGAGCATTTTAAAGGTACTCACTCTATGTATGTGAGCACAGTATGTACGCTAACACTGTGGCTACTGCAACAGAACCAGCAGCTCTGGCATGGTTCAGGATGTGGCTCTCGGTCACCACCACTCAGCTCTGTGTTTAAGAGGGAACAGAGATGGACCTCAGCATTCATCAGTGCCATCCAGCCTTAACGGGGCTTGGCATTTCCCTTAGCACATAAATATGCCTGTTCCCTCCCTCCTTCCCTTCCAACCTACCTCTCTCCTTCCTTTCCTCCCTTCTTTTCTCCCTTTCTTCTTCCCCTCCTTCCTTCCCCACCTCAGGGCACATTTTTGATTTTTTTCAGATCCCCATTGGGTACAGCTGACATTTTTGAGCTTGGGTATTACCAGGTGTTCTTGTTGTTGCTCAGATACCATCAAGCTCTCCAAACCAGTACAAAGCTCTGGGCTTTCAGCCAATTTACTCACAGGTTTATCATATGCTGACATTGTTTCTCTATAAATAAGTCTACCTTTACTGACACTATTGATTCAACTGCCTCTCTTCTCACTAATACTCTTTTT
This sequence comes from Tragopan temminckii, assembly GCA_028571105.1. Lineage (NCBI taxonomy): Eukaryota > Metazoa > Chordata > Aves > Galliformes > Phasianidae > Tragopan > Tragopan temminckii. The sequence goes on from JAOWBP010004006.1 coordinate 16,502,847, forward strand.
AATGTATCCAACCTGTCTCAGTATTTCACCTAATGAAAGGCTGAAGTCAGAGGGGTAGAGGTCAAAGAGGTTAACTACCAAGTGTAAAGGTCCTTGGCTTTAAAGTCAGTGTTTGCAATCTGAGACTCACAATCTGTCAGCAGAGTGTGTCTGCAAGTTTGAGCTCTCTTTCCCACCAGAAGAACGTAGATCATTCAGCCAATTTCACATTTTATTAGTAATAATTTGAATTTACATGAGTTTGTTTTTCAGAACACTTCTTCTGATTCATTCATGGGTTAACAAGTATTACGTGCACCCTAATCTACCCATCTCAGACTATATGGCTATGAAAACAGGGAGTACACTTTCCCTCACACGTCTACAAACACATCTACACATCTCACATGCTGCTTCTCTTGGAGCAAACCCAAAGAAACAAATGAATGTTGTAGCTGTCTCACTCATAAATTAAACACAGCTTTAAAAGGTAATGTATGGGCTTCTGTACACAGCCCACCTCTAACACAGTGGGATCTGATGTGCTCAACAGCAAGTCCCACTGTCCCTCGCAGCATTGTGAGCTGGGGTCTGCTCCAGGCTGTGCTTTCACCGAGTCGTGCATCATGTGGCTGCACAGTCCTTGCACCCTTGCAGAAAAGGGGTCCTCTACAAATGAGTGGTTAGAGCTATGGAACTGTGGCTGAGTGATGGGGAGGACCACACTGCAGAATGGAGGTGAGTGCACAGGGAGATGCCAGGTGCCAGGCACTGAGGCCATAGTTTCTAGTGATAAGAGAAAGAAAGACAGAGCTGCAGAATGAGATCAACATAGGAGAAAGCCTGCTGGGATACAAAACTCTGAGTCTTCCTAGGTGACTCAGCAGGACAAACCTGAAGGCAGCCCTGCCAATGGTTCCAGAAGCTGCCAGAGGTGTTGGGAAAGCTCTGTTCTACCACAGGAGCACAGGTCTGATAGGAGAGCAGGTCCCAGGTGACAGCATCACTCCAAGGAGGTGCCTGGGAGCTGGCTGTTCACTGTTCTACACTACAGCCTCTCCTGCCCTCACCACATCTTCAGTCTGGCTGTGTCCCAGCACAGCTGCCAGCCCAGGTATTGCCACCACAGTGGGGTAAGATTTAATTAGTCCAGGCGCCTACTAGCATTAAAATGCACTGAGGACCGTGATTATAAAATGTCTGAAGCTAAACACCTCTTCTAATCTTCTGCAGTGACCCAGGAGAGGCACCACAGTGGGGCCACTGACGCCTGCAGTGCTACAAACCCACACTCAGCCTCCCTCTGGGTAGACCCGAATGGTTCTGTGCTGAGACCAGAGCGAGACAAACACAGCTGAGGTGGTAGAAAGGCCTTGGCCCCACGTGCTGCTCTGTGGTATGAACCAGAAGAGCTTTTTTCCTTGAGCTTCGCTAAAATCAAAGGAATCCTTCTCTGGAGAATCAAGACCATTCTCTTTCAGATTCAAATCCAGCTCTGATCAAAAAAGAAGCGTTAAGGTGTTGTACTGTATTTACCAGAAGACCGCACGCTCCCTCTTCCACTCTGCTCGCAACTTTTCACATGTCCATTCTCACTGCATGTTTGTGTTTCATCTGGGGAACACTGCTGCAGAGGTGTGCTCAGCATTTCAGGAGATCTTGGCAGAGCAGAATTTCTGCTTTGTTTCTGTGCTTATTTATTGACACTCATGCTGTGGGACTCATCTCTGGTGGGGATTACTCCCGCCTCAGTGGCTGTGGCCTTGGGATGTGCAGGAGCTGCGGGGCACCTGCACAGAGCTGGTAGCACCTGGGAGCTGGCTGTGGCCACTTGCTCTCAGCTGGACAGGAGGGGGAATGAAGGGCTTGGGTCTGGCAGGGGGAGCTGCAGGGCTGACAGAGCAACAGGCATTACATGCCATGCTCCGATCAGGCAGCATTCCCACTCCATAGTAAATCATAGGAGATAAGAAAACGTGCTCCAGTGCTAAAAGTGTATGTTATCTCTGACTTTAGAAATGTTGTCTTTAGCCTGAGAACTAGAGATTTTCGTTTACTCTTTGTTCTGAACTGTAATGAGCGCTTTAACGGTGTAAATAAAAAGATCTAAAGATCCAATAAACGATTATGTAAAAAATGGCAGCCATGTGAGGCCTCTGTGTTATAAGTGTCAAACAGCTGGAGACAAATGCTCCTGTATAACACTCTAAATAGCCTCTCAGCCTACTACTAACTAAACTGAAGCTTTGCCTCCCCTGGACATGGAATATATGAACCAATTAAGAAAATCTCTCTTCTTTTCTGAGAGACCTGCATCATTCTTAAAATAGAGCACAACAACAAAAAAAGGGGTGGGAGGTTGGGCATGACACCAGAAAAACAGAAAAGAAAAGAGTTCTACAGAAGAGACCACACTGATGCACTGGGGATGCAGTAAAGAGATATTACTGCTTTAAGCAAATTTTGCACCTGTAACCTGCAGAAATATAGCCATAGCACTTGAAAAATTGCTTCAATGCTGCACAGTGCCATGAAAATTTATCTTTAAGATGATTTTATTGCATGGTTACCCTAGGCAATTAAATCAATAAATCTTAACTGTCAGAAAGGTTGGCCTGCTGCCAGGAATAAATGAAATGCACAGAAACAGTAAATAAAAGGTTTCTGACAACTCATTCTAGGAATTATTTAGCAGTTGGGCTTTTTGTTGTTGGTGGTATTGGTGTACTTTTGTCTTCAGCATTTATTGACATTCTGCATGAGAAATGATTATGCTAACATAAACAGTGCAGCACCAAGATACAGATAGATGGGCAAGAAGATGGGCTCTTCAGGGTAATGAATTACCCTCCTGGAATCAGAGGCTAACAGTGACTTCGGGGGCTGGTAGCACTGGCGGACGTGACCTCAGCGACTGGGGTGTTAGCCATGGGCTGGCAGCGTTCAACAGTGCCAGGCAATGGGAGTTTTGATGCTCCATTATGAAAATAGACGTGATATTTTCACTGACTGATTCAGAGACGACTGAGATTGAAATGCCTTAGAGATGAGACGCAGAGGTGACATTTCCGTGGGCCTGGGGAGCGCAGTGTTACTGCAGGAGGTGCTAGGTTTGACAGCAAAATCATAGCTACTTTGCATTGTTTTCCAGGCTGGTGTAGCAAATCTGAAGGCCTGAAGCTCACTTCACTTACCTTGGTGTTTGACTCGGTAAGACAGTGGGAAGCAACTTAAAATTACTTCTGGCTCTCTCCAGAAGACACTGAAGTGGACTCAGATGATCTGATTAGAAAATGGATGGATTCCTTGAGGTCACTGTGGCTCAACCTCCAAAAGCCAACAGCAACATTTCCAGGGCACATTGCTCCTCTGACTCCCCCCGTCCCACAGACAGTTTTGCAAATTATTTTGTTTCTCCAAGGCAAATCTTCTGCCTCATGTCTGATGTGCGGAAATCAAACTCTATAACCACAGAGTAATTATAAAGCAGGTATGATTAATCAGCGCTGCACACAAGCCAGATGCAGTGGGTGTATTCCCACCTAACCCGCATACCAGAGGACAAGAAAGGCACATACCTAAAGAGCAAGCTGCTTACATATGCATTAGATGTCCAAGAAAAGGCTGGGTTATTACAGTGAGTCCCCAGAATGATTGACATTCCCCCTCTCGCCCCAAGTCTCAGCTCTTTTACACGCACGTATTTCTTGGTGGTCTTTCCGATGAAGGTTCTTGTCTTATTTTATTGGACTTGGGGTAGGATGGAGGACACTTGGCCGGCTCTAACTGGTCATCCCATTGGCCACAATTCTGTTCACCAATCTGCTGCTTCTTCGTTAATTTGTGGTTTGCCATCTTAGTCTAGTGTCTCACATTCCAGAGATAGGATAGCTAACAATGTTACTTGCAAGAAGAGGAGACTTGTCTGCACTAATTGTCTAAGTCGGTAGAAAAGCATCTGTTATCGGCAGTGAGAACCTGGCTTAGCAAGGTCAAACCTGCAGCTGCCGATTAGACACCCTATGAAGGCACACAACTTTTAACCTAACTTACTTTCCTTAATTCATGTCTCCACTGCACAGGACAGCACATGCTCGGGGCTCTGCAGTTCTGGGTCTCTGGGGGTGCCCGCGGCAGGAGGTTGCTCCTGGCTCCTCTGCTTCCAGACCACAGGGGGCACTGGGGATCTGACTGTCGTGCTTAACTGAGTGAGCTGCATCCTCTTCCAGGTGCAGCCAATGCTAACAGGCTTTTGCAACTCTGATTGGCAAACAGCTTCTCATTGCAGATAATTCGCTGCCAGCACATCCCGAACATATAGGTGATTGCTCTCAAATTGATGGCTTGAAGCACAATAACAGCCTTTTTATTTACTTCCTGCTTGATAGGCAGTGAATGTAGAGTTGCCAGAAAAAAAATAAGGGAAGAAAAACGTGCTGCCTGATAGAGCCTTATGAGACTGCAGACTGCAGCAAGGCCTTGGTCATGCTCACACTCAACATCACCCTGCACGTGCGTCTCACATCAACCCCAGTCAACAGGCCCTGTCTGAGCCCCATCCTCCTGGGGCTGGCTGAAAAGCATGGGGCAAATGGTGACGGTGGGAGGATTCGTTGTTCTACTTTTCCACTCAAATGTTCCTTTCAAATGTTCCAGCTCTGTGGCAAGTCTTCATGCATTTACACAAGTACCAGCAGCCACATCTTCAAGACAGCTGCAAGCCAACAGTGGTAAAACCCAGAGTCCAACAGATGTACCCCGTGTCCAGAGGCTGTGCTCACACCTGTGTATGAGAATTCACAAAAACAATTGGAAGTACAGCCAGAAATACAATCAGAAAGCAGCTGAGAGCAGTATGAGAGTTAGTTTTCCAGTTGAATAACACCTACCTTAAAGGAAATCTGACCCTAGATGTTATTACCCAGATTTGCCAGATGTTCTTGGCCTACAAAGAAGCATGGTACTGTCAGGCAGTGTCTTTCCTTCTGCAGCCCAGCTCCAGAGGCCTGACCAACAAGTTCACTCTTTGCCTTTGGCTTTCTTCATGGCTCAGGTGTGCAGGGTCCCAGAAGAGAGGAGGGCATTCTCATTTCCAGAGGACAGTCTACATTCTTCACTAAAAGAATACCAACAGGGATTTTCCCATGAAGTCCTGAGACCACAAACTTCTGTTTAACATTATCTTCACATGTGATTCTTGTGCCGACTACATTTACATCAGCTATAACAAAGACCTGCCAACTGCGTGGACACAGTATGGGGGAAAACACTGAAAATCCCTATGCACATGTGCTCTTTTTAATCAAAAGGATAAAAGGATATCTGAACTTGCTTTGAAATGCAGCTGGTAGTGACATTCCTCTGCATAACGTGGAGCCTACACAGCATCACTTCCCTTCTGGACCAGGTAGAAGGGGATTTAGGCTGTGCTTTCTGCTCCTGAGCTCTCTGTGCTGTGGGAAGCTCCAGCTGGACTTCTTGTCTTCATAAACTCTATGTTGCTCTTCCTGGCAAGAAAACATCCCTTGCTCTCAAACAGTTTCTCGTCATGGGCAAGATTCATGAGACAGCAATTAAATCACCTGCTGGCTGAGGAGTGATGCTGTGGCCTGTCCCAAGATGGCACTGCTTCCCCCAGCACCCTGCCTGGCTGCCACCATGGTGGGTGGGAGGACTTCCCCTGGGTCGAGGAGGGCAGCTGGGCACCTTGCCTGAGGAAGTGTGCTGTCAGGGATGCACATGAGCATCCAAATACCCACCTTCACTGTCTTGCCACTGTCATGGTCTGAGGGGACATTCCTCCACCCTCCAGCCAGCAGGCTGGTAGCTTTTGCTGCTGTGGAACTCCCAGGGAGTGGTAATGAATCATTTTCTTTCTTTTTTTTCTTTTTTTTCTTTTTTTTCCTCTGAGTTATGCAGTAGCACTAACAAAGCAGCGCAGATATCTGATTCATCATTCACTTCTGGGATCACAGAGCACTTGGTGCTGATTACAAGGTTCCATACCCAGGGAAGGCCATTCACTGCCTGGCTGATGTCACACTTCCAGCTGGTTTCTGGGCAGACCCAGAGGATGCTGAGGGCACATGCAGCATCTGTCCTCCCTCTGCCCCAGAAGATGGCTGTCCCTGAGGTGTTGAGAGGAAACGTCCCCTCTGTTTCCTTGAAAGTTGGGGGCAGAGGTAGTACAGCACTGGCTTTAAATACCCCATTCAGATTTTCTTCTGAAGTGATCTGTTACTTAGAAAAGGGCTGCCACTCTGGGCAGTGCCTTGCAGGTAAACATTCAAACAGGTGTGGTGTGGAGCAGTCAGACAGGACAGCTCTGAGCTGCTTTGTGCAATGAGAAAGGTGCAGAGCAGCTGGAGATCCCAGAGACTTCCCTGTTAAGCAGAGCCTCACAGTACATAGCCTTGAATCTCAACACCTACCTATCTGTTTAGTCTCAAGGCATCCTTCTGCAATGCTGTCTGTGCTCTGGGTCTGTATCCACCCCCAACAGTGCCAAAGAGGGAGGTGGCACCCCAGCTCAAGATTAGCATCTCTCTAGAGCTTTTTACATCTCTTTTGAGCTGGTATTCTTGGCACAGGCTCTTAGAGCTATTTCTGAAATGATGCTACAAAGCCTGGCGTTTCTCATTTTGTCATCCTGGGAAGCCCTCGGGGAGAAATGCATCCCTGTACAGGGGGTCAGTGTGCTGAATCACACCACTTTAGTCACGCTGAAGCCTTGGGCTTCTTGTCAGCAAGAAATCAAAAAATCCTGCCTTTGGAGCTCATCTCCTTTGCTCTCCAAGTTCAGTTTGGGAAAGATAGAACTGAGGTTTCTGTCTTACAGATGAGCCCTTGTAGGGTGGGGTAACACCCAACTGGTGCTGCTCCTCCCAGCTGCTGTCAGCAACACATCATTATTTTCTAACATCAAGTCATCTCAGGTCTCAGTAATGACAGAAGCTCATCGATTAAAAATTAAAACCTATGGCAACTCTCCCACAAACAGTACTTATTGTACCATACTTATTCTATCCTGAGAGGGGAAGGAGAAAATAGCAGAAAACAGAATAATTCATAGTGATAAAATGGGTTACATTTTCATAAAAATTTTATTTTACTTTTTTTTTTGTTTTGTTTTTAAATAATTCAATGCACTGGCAGTATGATTAATCCCTCTATGAGAGACACAAATGTACCAGTTCAACCAATATTATTTATACAGGGACATTGTGTTTAAAAACAACAAAAGTACATTTAAAATGTTTGTACATAAAGTATTACTGTTATTTCTTCTTCTTTTTTTTTTCTCTGAAAACAGATGTAAACAAAATGCATAATTGTGCAACACGTTGGAAATACAAAGCAAAACAGGCAAGATACAATTTTATACATATAAAGCAAAAGAAATCAAACTTTTGTAACTATACAACATTTCAGTAATTGCTTGACATTTTAACTGTTACCTTGGTCTGTACAAAACATCTTAACTTATACTTAAAACTTTACAAGAATAACATGCTTGTTCAGAACAAAGACACCTTGTGGAATTGCAGTGATTATTGGTATGATATTTGCACACATAAGGAAAAAAGAAAGCTACTTCAATAGTAAATAAAAAACAAGAATGGAAGATAAACGGCCATTTAGTAAACTGTAATCTAATTCCAATAGATAATTAAGTTGAACTGCAACGCAGAAATTAAATCTGACTTTTGTTGGAAGACCACAAGGTCATCATGTTGCTCTGCTTCCGGGAACCAGATGAAAGCATATATAAATTTTCCTGATATTTTGGTTGGTTATATATGTGCATATATAAACACACACACAAAAGAAAGAAAAAAGTGAAAAATAGTACTTGCCAGAATAGCTAATAATGACAAGGCAAGTGGATGCGCTTACCGCGCTGCTCAAAAGATGGCCAGGTGAAGAACACCACTAGCAAGGGCAAACATCCACTGAGTTAGCCAGCATTACTTTTCCTGAATTTTACTTGTAGTTCGCTTTTTTTTTTTTTTTTTTTTTGTCAGAAAACAATTTGAGTTGGGCCATTTAAAAAATACTGGGAGTGCTACAGTCAAAGATCAAATGCAAACCAGAATGCTCAAAGTCAAAACAACAGAACCAGACCTTTAGGCTTGTTTTCATACTTTGCTATGATACGCCCTAGGCCTTCTGAATGTGGGTTTTAAAGAAACAGCATTTAAGATTCAGTAGAAGCTATGCAATCCAAAGACATCAAAAATACAGACAGGAATAAATAATGCAATATTTTATGGAATTACAAGGACTGTCAGCTTGGATAAAAAGTACATAATTTTAAGTGTCCTCAAATGATGCATATGGCTAAAATTAAACTCCTGATTGCATCCATCTGATATATTCAGTGCCTGATTCTGCAGTCTGCAGACTGAGCACTAATTCACACAGTTACTCCCGATTTCAGTGCAGCAACCTGTTGATTAAGATGCTCAGGGGAAGAATGGCAGAATTGAGCCTAGATAAATATTTGCCATGACTTTTGCATGCACAAAATCCATTTGGTTTAGAAAACACACTTGAGCCTGCTGCAGAACCTTTGAATAAAAGTAATAGATTCCATCTCTAGACCAAGAGCATTTATGACACATTTGAATTTATCTGCCACTCTTTTAATGGAAGAAAATGCTGAGACCTGTAGATATTTAAACTCAGGTGTAATTAAATTGCAACATACTTTTAGTTAAAGAAAACCAAAAACCTCTGCAAGCCTAGATGGCATGCAGAATTTACCCTTCAATTCTCTTAGCAGGGATTATCTGGTTTTCAATCAGAACAATTCAACATACACTCAGCTTCAATATGTATTTGTAAAGCTGCATTAGATCACATAGCACAGTACAAAAAGGGAGAGGACCAGTTTTTCAGCTGGTGTAAATCAGCACTGACATCTACGGATCTACTCACAAGCACATCAGCTGAAGCTTTGGCCCACAGTCATCAAAAACATCCCGGTATGCTTCACTCTGTATGTTAAAAACCTTGGTGGTAGAAGTGCAGAGAGAAAGTGTAATCAACATCAGATAAAGAGCTACCCTGTTATTTTCATTTCTGATAAACTTTTCCAGACTGTGTGGTCTAAAGCAGTTTTATGATGTGCTCCGTACTGCATAACTTTGCAAAGTACATTATTTCCTTCCAGGCAACGATTATGGTACATTAATCATTTCATTGGCATGATCAGTAAAAAGGCATGATGATAAAAGCTTTGGGAGTTTATCTGCATAGAGACATATTGGCAAAAATTAGTCTAGGGTAAAAGGGTTTGCTCATCAGTGTGTGCATATTGGATTAACTCCACTGAAATCAGTATTCCTATACCAATTTGCACCAGCTGAGGAAATTGTACTCTACCACTGTCATAAATAAAGCATATTTGTTGTTATCCCCTATGCAGCTCGCTCATAATTTCAAGAGTAAATGCCTCCTGCCAGTGGGTCAAAGCTTCTTCAAGTTCGTGATTCCACATTAACTGTCACAGAAGTCACAGGTGCTTTCCCTGAGCAAGGGCTGTGTCAACATAAAGTCTGGATGAAGAGGGAGTCTGCTTGAAGTTATTCTAGCACCAGTCCAGAGAATTTCAGTGGGGTGAGAGCTCAGCCAGAACACAAATGGGTGTAATTCCATTGAACTAATGGTTTAATGCAACTTACATTCTGGCCCAACAACCTTAACTCTGGTAATGCTACACCATTTTTATAGCCAGCTTCTCCTTCAATAAACAGTGCTCAAAGCTCAATGAGACTTGTATGATTGCCATAGGACAGCAGAATTTGGTCCAATGAATTCCACAAATGGAGCCAAGTTCCTTTACATTTACTCAGCTCAAAGTTTGGTCCCTTTTAGTTACTGTTCTCCATTAAAATAATGAAATTCCCTCTGGAATTTGAACTTCCTTCTAACCTAGAGAAGGAAATAATTGAGTGGAAATTAGGAATACCTTTACTTGATGAATTTCAATGGAATTACAATGGGGTGATACTCACACAACTGTGTAAATTCTTACTATCACAGGGGGGTTACAGAGCTTGCACAGAGAGGAACTCAGTGAAAATTAAAGAATAGAACAAGTCTCAAACAGCTGCATCATCTGCTCACATGGCTAATATCACGGCATGAGTGGGGCTCAGCTAGGGCCCTCTAAGCACAAGTACTCCTGTGGACACTACAGTATAAAGTGCAACCTAGCTCACAGTAAATATTTCCATAGTTATACGATGTTAGTGCATGCACCACTTCCGCCAACTTGTTTGCTGTTTCTACACATGGAGCAGGTAAAAGGAAGTGCACAGATCCAAGTCTCTTCTGCAGCCTCAGAGAACCAACACCAAGAGGACCAAAAGCGAGGCAGAACCACAGCTCATCTGGTACCCAGGCAGTGGAGCTGGGGTCCCGCTGTCCTGTTGGGCATGGCATTGGCGTCACCATGCCTCCAACACACCGACACCACGGGCAGCACTTGTGGGACCACATAGTGCACAGCTGTGCTCTGATGCCCCTGAGCAGCCAAGCTGAGCACCCAAGGCACCATGCTGTGCCGCAGCCTGCAGCAGGTGAGGCCTTTCCTGCTGCCTCTCTGTAGAGCACTGAGAGTGTACAGCTCTGCTCAAGTGGACTGTGGGGTCCCCATGCTTGGTCCTTGGGGAAGTGGCAAAGGAAAATGGTTTTATCCTATGGAGACTTCAGGGCAGTGACAAGCGCTGTCTCTCTGTGACATGTGGTGGCACCCTGATACAGATTAAGGAACCGGATGGGACAGCATCATATTCAGACTTTGTATGATACCATGGCACAGCTTATCTTGCAGAACGTATCAACAGTAACGAATTCCCTTTCCACAGAAGCACGCGTGTGTTAAATTGATAGTGGCCAGCCCATACAAACTTGCCCCAGTTCCTTTAAACCACTTTTCATGTCTTTTCTATCACCTGCTAAAATTACAGCATCAATAATTGCCTGAGATGTTGCTGTATACCCTGCGATTCTGAGCGCAGCTTATCTTTCCAGAGTTTCTGTTGCAGTAACTCCAGACATGGCCAAGTTTGGTTCTCATTTGACATCAGTGTTATACAATAACTCATCTGCATCTGAATTTGCTTTCAGTTCTATATGCAGAGCCGTGAGATCCTGCTGGCTGTACGAGATTTGAACTCAGCATCTTCTGACTTCAACAGCTACCACCATGGGTTAAGCTGGCATGAGATGATCAGAATCACTGATTATGGAAGACCACAGAATCAGACAAAATATTTTTTTAACAGAATAGCAAACGTAAAGCTACCAAATGCACTGGAGGAAGGTCGGAACATGGTATTGTAGGGATGACAGCTGCTCTACTGTAATTCAGGCAGAAACATTCTCCGTTCACTAGCAGGAAGGTTTCATAGTGAAGGAGAGCCTAACTGGCTTTTAGTCTTTACCTATTGGCTACAAAACACCAAGTGATGTATCTAGTGAGATATATGTTACTCTATAAATCATTAGGCAATACAGAATGTCTGCATGCATTGCTGTGACCAGTGATCTGATTCTAACACAGAAGCACAGAAATATTCAAGAAATTGAACCCTCTCAACATTAACATGACTCGTTTGTTTTATATTTATGAAACAGTACGTAAAGTTGGAAGATCTCATATAGACAGTGGATTGGTTTTTCATCTTTGTGCCCTCTGCCTGACTCCCAGTGCACGCTGCCGAGGTCAGGGAAGTGCTATGCAATGCAAAGGCCCTTTGCGTTGATGCCTTGCTTTGCAGGTCTGCCACGTATTGACACTTGGTTCATAATGGCAATCCTCTTTGGTGAACTGTGAAATATTTTTCCTTTCTTAAAAGTTCAAGACACTGGCCAGTTGCAGAGGAGTTCAGCTGACAACACCTTCAGAACCGAATGGCTCCAGGAACCAAGATAGAACTCCTGCTACTTTCTGTCATACCTCCATTGCTTGCAAGGAGACAATAGATGCTAATAGGGCTATACAAAAACTACAGAAGAAAACAATAACAATCCTACCACCACACTGCACTCATAAGGGTGTTTCCTTTTTCAGGCTTTTGAATATCTTTTCTGAGTTATGAAGTAATGAGCACAGAACTTTGTTGCAAATCCACGTCCAAATCCGCAGATACATGCACACACACCCCTATGCACATCTCGTACTGTGTGCAGCAGTTTCTCCTGAGCTCAAAACAAAGAAGCCTAATAATAACTAAATCAGAATCCTTTACAGGTTCCTTTTTTTTCCCCAGTATTTTAAACTGCACTCACAAAAGTAATCACTGGATTTAGACATCATTGAAATCTGATGAAAATACAACGCAAACATCTGTTTCAAAATACCTAAAAACTTAACTGTGGATCTAAACAATTACAATGAAAGAACACCATAAAATCAGAGCATAGAAATTAAGGTCCAGACTCCAATTTCTCAGATTTTGCTTCTTTCAGAGGAATGTAGATCTTGATCCTTATTCTTTACAAAGCACACACCGTGGAAATCAACATATCTCTCCTTCTCTTTCAAAGGAGACCATCTACAAATGAGATAGCATATTAATGGAGAGGCTATTTAAATAATTCAAAGTCCAAAGATCATACAAGAAGACATGAAATGAAGCTAAAAGAAGCAAGCCAGAAAGGCTGCCATCAACACTGTCAACACAAAGGCACTAAGCTAAACCAGAATGACAATAAAATAAAATAAAATAAAATAAAATAAAATAAAATAGCCAAATACTGGGCCAAATCCAGCTATCAAGCATGAACTATTTATGCTGTTGATTTTCTATAGTGAAAGGTGTGCTTTGTCCTTCCAAAGGAGCCAACAGAACATGGCTGAAATCAGTGACCACGGACATAGTTGAGGTAGATGACCCATACAAGATACATCTCAGGCTTTCCCTTCAAGCCCTGCTCTCCTGGACCATGGTTTCTCAGCACGTCATCACGTGGCTAGAGATAGTCAGAGCAATCCAAGCAGGACATTGTGCCTGCACACTGTCAAATCCTTCGTTTAAGACCTGCAGCAGCTCTTGACATAGAGGTTAAGTACTATGTAAATGTTTCACTTGAGCACTTAGGACTTTGCTATCATCAGAATGTGTACTGATGAAGTTCTGAAATGCTTGCAGTTAGCCCTTCACTTGCATTCTCCTTTCACTGCTGAGCTATGGATACTGTGCAAAACTCCTGAAGCATGGCACACAAATGACAGTCTTGTCAGCTCTGTCTATTTTTTATGAAGCTTGGTTTCCTTCTTACAGTCCAGCTGCAGAAATCAAGAGATTACATCAGTGTCTGTTTCTCACTATTAAAAACAAATATGTCATTTCTGGCCCTCAGCATGATTGAAAAATGCCTGAAAAAGGGTATTGAAATCAGCATCAAAGCTTCTTATCCATAAGGCAATATATGAACAGCAACAATTTTTTTTTTTTTTAAAGCCATGATTTGGAGTCAATCTTGTGATTTTTAGTGCTTGGTTCTTGACTTTGAATGTCCAAAGTGGGCAGTGTTAAGAGCAGACATAGCAAATGCCCAACACATACAGCTTTCCTGTGGATTGCAGCAAACAAACAAGTTTGATTAACTCCACTGGAAATAATATTTTAAGGGGTAAAACGATTCCACAAAGATGACACGTTGGCATTTGAAATGAGATGAATACAGTGCATGTAAAAGTGCAATAATCCTTAATAACTAACTCAAAAGAAGCATCATCCCCAGGGATAAGAAGGTAATTCACTCTCCATATTTAATTTGTTTCTAAGCTGCTTTTGAAACAAGACAGCTAAATAGTAAGTTGGCTTGTGATCCTAGGCTTGACTGCTGGACTTAATATAATCATGCCATTGATTCAGCATACATTTCAAACTTAGTCACAGGAAGCAAAATCAGGTGGGATAATTCCTTAAGCTGTTTAAGCAAAAGATTGTACATGGGGTACATTTAGAGATAGGAGTCTGTTTACTGTGAGCAACAGACGAAAGATAACTGTCTTCACTGAGTGACTGCAGCTAACTCTTTGAACAGTCTTGTGCCTAAAGATTGTATTTCAAATTGTGTTTCAAGACATAGCCTTCGTAAATGCATGGCAGTCTAGGGTTTCAGTCTACGTTAAAGGAACGGGGGACGACAATGCACTTGATTAGACTGAATCTCATCAGCAAGATCTTGCAAAGGGAATGGAAAACTCTGGCTTGTGATAAAACCACTTCAACACTGCTTTATCTGTTAAAAAATACTGGAAGTGCTTTTAAAAACCCAACACTTTTATTCTACATTTCTGAATTGTCTCCACCGTTGTGGTTTTATTCTTTAGCTGCTGGGGCCAGAATCATCTTGACAAATGCTGTCAGATTCATGTTTCAGCCGTGTTACTGAAACCTTCCAAGAACAGATAAGAGTGTATTGACCACTTCAGGAACAGGAATGTGCAGATAAGACAGGATATGCATGTTCTGCCAGTGTCCTTTGCAGACAACCAACTCTAAACTGGATGATTACTCTAATGACGCACCTTGACTACGTTTACAATACAGACTTGTAGAAAAAAAAAATTAGCAAATATTGATTTTTAAGAAAAGGTAGCATTACAGGCAACTAATACACAACAGCTACAGTAATGTCTGTCTTGAATGTGTACTGGGCAGAGTCCTTAAGCTGCTCTTATTGCAAATATCCAAGGCCTACTCTAAAAACCATAACAGTCTGAACCTTTTAAATGCAAATTTGTCCTATTTATCTGGTCGCAACCCAGTGAGTAGAATCCAATAACTCACCATACAGGATTATATAGCAGAAGGTAATTGCAACTAACTAATACCTGGATGGCATTTAAACACATATTGTATTATTTCAATGAGATGAGACAGAATAATATTTACATTGCTATGAGCATCTTCTGTTTACAGAAATTGAATTTACAGTTCAGTAAGGTATGCAGGCGTTACATCAAGAATGAGATGAGACCATTTAAAGTCTTGTGAATTATTGATATAAATTCATTTTGTTTTGTTTCATGCACCGGCGCTTCTTGCAGTGGCACCAGAAGAGCAGTGCAGTTTATAACAAGAGAAAAAAAAAGAAGAGGAAAGAGCAAATGTGAAATGGTGTAATTTATTCACAATTGCTTTGAAATTCTATCTGAATTGTCTCATTATTATTCACGCATTAGAAAAAATGGTCTGAAACATGACAGCATGGGTAAATAGATGCAGAGCTTGGAAAATAGGTAATTTGACTGAAGTATTCATGGCCATTATTAAACAAATGTTATATTGCTTTTGGATAAATCTGTTGATTTTATTTAATTTATCATTGTTTTCATTATAGCAAGGTAAGTAATACCATTTGTTCCTAATGCTCTGAAATGAACAAAACAGGTGTAAATTGATGTCACATGGAATTACATTGTTTCAACAGCAGTTGGTTAGTTAAACTTCCAGAGAGTTTCATGAAGAATCTGCATACAGTTATTAATGGAGTTTCACATACAACATCAATGCTTAGAATGTAGCATTCCCATTAAAATCTGCTTTCACTGAGTCTCACTTTGCAAGAAGAGATTGTTCTGTGAAGAAAAATCTTGGATGAGTATTCATTTGAGACTAACAGTAGAACTGAAAGAAAATCCACAGATTTAGCATAGGAACGGCAGAGGAGACTATGAAAGCTAATATTTTGAAATTGCCTAAAAACTGCAATAAATTGTGCTGCCTACTGAAATTATTAAGCCAACAACGAATAGGTAGAATGGAATATCAAAACCTCATTGCATAGTGTGTCATCTTTCTTTAATGAGGCATTCCTTCAACCTTTTACCTCTTAACACCTTTGGTGATCTTATGTTATGTACCTGTTAGATATTCAACATTTTCTTCTGGAGATTAAGCCTATCGGAAGTATGAAATCTTAGTAATGTACTGTGCAAGGTAATAATGCCAGAATTAAGTGGTGAAAAGCTTGGTACAGGTTCAGAAGACGATTTTGAGTGAATAGCTACAAGTTCTACTAATTTATTTCAGAAGGGACTTCTCATATATACCCTCAAATATTTAAGACGCTTTGTACTATTTCTCAGGAATCCATATCTTCTCAAAGTGCTTTTTTGTTTTCACTTGAAGGCAGCATGGACTTTAAACAATACTGCAGGGACTGTACCGTTCCATAAAGCACATAAGGATGGCAGGATCCAGGAGACACAAGGCATAGAAAACTGTCGAAAATGATTAGATGGTACAACACATACTGCTCTTAAGTCATAAGTTCCATTTACGATGACTTCTACTTTCAATAGATAGGATATTAAAAAATGCAATAAAAATGAAGTTACATGAATAAATTTCCAGAAATGAGTGGAGTTCCACCAGTGATCGTCTGTGCGCTGGTAGAGGTAGAAGAATGGGGATGTTATGAGCAGGGCAGCAGTCACTACAACAAATGAGCCTCAATGTGGAGCCAGTGGAGTCCTTGGCGAACGTAACGAACCAGATTGGTCATACTGCTGTGTTGTGTTAAGGGTCCCATCACTGAGTCCAGGTCTACAAAGAATTCTGCAATACACAGGAAGCATATGTTATTGTTTTGGGCAATGGTACATGGGTTATCATGATTTCACATGCATTAGCAGCAGTGTGCTTCGTGCATTCCTATGTTCTTGTGCACATTAGTACATGGGCAGTAGGAAATAACTAAACAAAGGCAAAAAACATACAAATTAGGTCAAATTAGACTTCCCATGCTGGAAGCAAAACCCAGTGTGGTATGACTGCTTGCTGTAGTGAGCTTGGAATCGTAGAATCACCAAGGTTGGAAAAGAGTTCTGAGATCACCCAGTCCAACTACCCATCTATCACCAATATTTCCCACTAAACTACGTCACATGGTACAACATCTTCACTTTCAGTTTTTTAAGTCTAGCCTAGGCTTGCTGAGTGTGTGATTTAAATAGTGGACAACGAACTGCAGCACTTCCTTTTTTATGCTGCACCTTCTCCTGGGCACGAAGAGCTGGTCTGCATCTTAAAAAACCTCCTTGCTCTTTCTCCTAGCCTTCTATTTCTGCTTCTCCCATTGCACTGGTTTTAGCTATTTGCTCATTCTGTCACAGCTTCAGGCTCCTGAGGACATGTTTGGAGTGGAAAGGGTGGAGGAAGAGGAGAGAGGCAACAGGGAAGAAAGACAGCAAGTAGGAGATAGGAGCCTCCGAGGGGAAAGAGGAGATGGGTAAAGCCCCTGGGATTTTATGCTGGGAAGGGTTATCAGAAAATCACCGAACAGAGAGACACAGGTAGAAAGAACACATACGTTGAGAGAATAAAGTATACCATGTGCTGGATGTTCTCTAGATGAAAAGCTAATCCTGCCATGGTCAGACACTTCCTAACTGCTTTCAATGGAGAATTGAATTGTGCCTTCTATTGCCTCACAGAATTATGCTCACTGGGGCACAGACAATCCCACACATGCAACATTTACACTACATTTAGGAGAGTGGGAGCCTAGCCTAGTTAAAGGCCTTTCAGAGTCAGATAACAACCAACCATCACAACAATGGCTCAGACCTTGCATTCTCACCCTATCTAAAATCCAGTGTGAGGCACACAGACAACTAACACTGTATTGGCTGCTGGTCTGGAGTGCAGATGTCAGTTACAAAAACATTATCAATATTTTCTTCAGCAAGTAAGTGCTGCTTTGAGGTTTTCTATCCAAGTATTGATAGCCTGACCCTGGTCAGCATGAAAACTATGGTACTACCACAGCACAAAGTGATTTGGCTGGAGGCAAGCATATAATGAAAGCTTAGAGCTATCACCAGTTGAGTTAAGATGCTGCAGCTAGCAGTTACTGTTCATCTTCCTTCCTCTGTCTTTTATTCCCCTCCTCCAGTGTGAAATCAATACAATTAGGAGTGAAAACGCTTACTGTCTGCATTCTAGTTACCTCATTCTAGGCTCAAATAAACAATGATTTTAAACATTGAGGATTCACCTTAAAGCTTAATTTTTGCTTAAAAACTTCAAAACATTTCTCAAAAAAAAGCCATAAGCACCAAAGCCACTTATTAAACTCATATGTGAAAGAGCAGGCCTTCATCACTATAGAGCTGACTGTTTTCTACTGTAGACAAAAAGTGCTGTTATCTTTGGAAGCTTTAAAAAAATATCTCATTTGGTAAAGTCAGCTGAGAATTTGATTGTGTGAATGGTGAAAAACTCTCTCGGTGATCCACTATGAACCAGAACATGGGTTGGCTTGGGGAAGCCTGTCATTTTGCCTGCAGATACAGGTTTCATAACAAATGCCATCTATTTTCCCACACATTCTAAGCTCCACGGACATGGCGAAATTCAACTAGAGGTACACGGCACATTGTTTCTGCTTTTCTTTTCAAATCAGATTGGCTTGGCAGGTCATAGTTCTGCTGCTCTTCCTCTTGCTATGCTTTTTTATTTTAATGGCACGTCTTTTGTCAAGCTGACAAGAAAGGTTTCTGTTTCCTGCTCTGAGCCAGATGGACATGAGTCAAGTCCAAACTGGGAGCGTGGCATATTTAGAGGAACACAAAACCTAAGATGACAGCCATGCACATGGGGAAGCTTCAAAGCTCTGATAACATGGCAGAGATCTCTTGTGTCTGCATGAACATGACCAAAGAAACATCTATGACAGCAATAAGACCCAGAAGTAAAGGCTACTAGACGTTACAATGATGGGGCCACACTTATTTGAACTATGTTAGCTCATCAGGGACATGTCCTTGGGCAAGACAGCCCCTGTGATTCAGAAGACAACAGAAACAATGAGAGCTGACCACACACACACACACACACACACAAAGTGACTAGATCTGTTTTTTGACAGAAGATTCATTTTCCATTTAAATCTTTTTTTTCTTCTTCTTTTTTTTTTTTTTTTCCTCCTCTGTCCCCCTCACTTCCACGCCTCCCTTCTTCACCCCCACTTTTTTTGGAGGGGACTGAGGGGGGGA
>JAOWBP010004006.1:16526491-16557698 GCA_028571105.1 Tragopan temminckii
AGCCAGGATGCCATTGGCCTTCTTGGCCACCTGGGCACACTGCTGGCTCGTATTCAGCTGACTGTCCATCAGTACACCAAGGTCCCTTTCCATCAGGCAGCTTTCCAGCCACTCCTCCCCAAGGCTGTAGGGTTGCCTGGGGTTGTTGTGACCAAAATGCAGGACCCAACACTTGGCCCTATTGAAATTCATACAGTTAACCCTGGCCCATCGATCCAGTCTATCCAGGTCCTTCTGTAGTGCCTTTCTCCCCTCTGGCAGATCAACGCTCCCTCCCAACTTGGTGTCATACTAGATTAAGACAGCGAAAAACCTTTCATTTAGATTTAAGTTCTCTTGTGTTTAGCAACACAGGACGTGAAGCAGTAGCTGTCTAATATTATGCTGGCAAGTATGTTTCTGTGTGGTCAAATGATTTGAGGCCAACACGACTGGGAGCTTGTGGCTGAAAAATGTTTTGGCTGCATTCTGTATCTAAGTCCTGTCTGTGCATCGTGCTCACCGCCATGAGCACTGCTCTAGTACGATGGCAGTATAATTTGTTGTTCTATCAGCCTGCTGGATTTCTATAATTCCCTCTTGGTGATTGAGGCTTTTCAGAATCTGCCTTAGCAGATAAGACCTTGTTCTGAATGCTAACTCCTGCTTACCTTCCTCAATGAACTGTTCTTCCAGTTCCTACAAAAAGAAAAAGCCAGCTGTTATGTGTCTTCCTCAGATAAATTGACTTTAATATCCTAGAGAAGCCACAGACATAACTTTATTTCATTAAAATCCGTGTGACAGTCTTGCTCCTAATTAATGTAAAGATACCCTCCATGAATCTGATTCTCTGTTAGAAGACAGCAGTTATTTAGTGCCCTAAACTCAATTAGAAGAATATATTTCTTAGGAACTTGTCATTTGTTTTACTCAGCTCGAGATGCTCTGTGTTCTGCAGCGTTATTAATCCAGATGAAAACATATGCTTCCTTCACTTATACATGTATGCTTCGATCCTCAGTTGGTGTGAATTACTGCAGTTGCATGTAGCAGATCCAGTGTAGGTATACCAATTTCACACTGGCTGAGGATGTGTTTTATTGACAGTGGTGCCAGGTGAAGATTTGGAGTCTGCAGCTAGAGCTAATTATGTCTCTTGACATTCTTACCTTCAAAGGCAAATCAAATGCTGGGAAAGTTTTTTTTTTTTTTTTTTTTTTTTTTTTAATGTATTGAAGCATTAAAGATTAATTTAGGTCTCCAATATGCTAGGTCAGTAACAATACACATTTAAAATTGCTCTGGCAAATCAATATTGTCTTAGAACTGGCTGCCTTAGCATCGCTTTGTTCTTCTGTAAAAATACTTTTTAGGGGACTTAGTCTACATGTTGTAGTTTTAGGAACCTATTTGCATGGCAACATTTTTGTATGTACTGCTATCTATGGCTCCCGTCATTTCAGGCAATTTGATTTTTCAAGTGGAGATAAAAGGTGATAAGCACCTTTTTTTTTTTTTCTCTTTTCTTTTTTTTCCCCCTCAAGTCTCAATATTGGAAGGGAAAAGCATCCTTGACCTTCCTTAATCAAAATCTAGTAATGTTTTTAGGGGACATGAAACAGAATTGTCTCTGACAGCTAGTGAATCAAGACGCATATCCACATGCTCAGAGCAAGGACGTTCTTGAATAATTGCACAAGTCAATGAGCAGGACTGCAGTCCACCTAGCAAGCAATTTTCTTCTGCCTGCTGCTGTTTGAGGCTTAACATTTTTTTAGGACATGAGTGAGACATAGCAGTGAAAGATCTCTGCTCTTAGAAGCATTGTGTGAGTTAGATTTGTTGTGGAATTTTTTGTGAGAAATACGAAAGCAGCAGAAGCAAAGGCAGGAGACATGTTTCTCAAACCAAAATACTGCTTCCACTGGAGAGCCTGCACTCTGGGCTTTGCTAGGCTGAGCAGCCTCTGCTGAAGAGCAAAAGAACTTAACAGGAGCAATAAAAATAAAGTGCTTTTGTGAACAATGCTCTCTCTAGAGGGAAGGAGGATGCAAGTCAAGCATCAGGAAACAAATAAGATACCAGTGCTGACCCCATTTCTCTGGCTGGCACCAGAACAGCTGGAAGAACAGCATGATGCTGCATCAGCAGGAATTGTTACCTGCGGTATGTGTACGGAGAGATTCCACTGGGGACCCTAGAGTAGCTGTTGTAAGCACTTGGCACAAAGCAGAGTCAATAAACAGGCCTCTGTTAATAAGTTAATGTACAGGGAGCAATTAAGCGATGGATTTGAAAACACTCCTTAACCAGCCATACCACAGTCAGTCATAACTCTGTAGTTTCTAGTGTATAACTGTACAGCCTTCTAAAGACAAAGTCACTACGTATTAACTAACAGGAATCATTTAGAAATTAAGATGACTGTGTATTTGGGTGTATTTTGTAACATTTGAGTAGAATGTTTATGACTTGCTGTCTGCAGAGGTAGGGTTTAGGTCTGATTCCAGCATGCTGTGCATGCTGGGGTGTATGGAAATGTTGCTTCATACTGCACTGTGCAACAGATTGGAATGCTCCTTTTGGCCTGTGTTCTGCTCTTGCTGGGGGAAGTAGGGTATATTTGAATTAATAGCTGTCTGTGGGAGTTGCAAATGTTTCTGTGTTGTGAGGCAGGCAAAAACAGCTGAATGTCGTGGTTATTGGTCAGATGCTGACTAATTAATTGTTGTTGCATGTTAATTATATATTAGCGACTTGCTGCTACCTTCTGCTGGTCAAGTGGAGTCCCCTGCTGGAATGAGTGTTCCGCAGCATGGCAGAAGGGATGTAGACGTGATGCCTCTAATCAGGATATTTCTTATTTCCTAATGTTAACATGCATTTTCTCTTATGGGGGGCAATGTCGCCATTGGTAAAATGGCTGTAGTATCTAGATCCAGCTTTTATAGGGCACTGCAGTCAGCTTATGTTTCATCTCTTTAGGTTAGAGAAAGTTTCATACTAAACTTGGGAAGTGCCTAGTGGTGGCAACTGAGATCCTTAGATGAATATGAATATTTCTCTCCAATGGACATTGAGCGTTTAAATGTGAAACATTATGTAAAGAATGAAATGGCCCTCTTGGTAACTAGGTTTTCTGACAGTAACAGTTTTCTAGGCTGCAGACCACCTTGGTGTTCACGTTGAAAATTCCCAACCAAGTTGAATTGTCTGTGTCAACTTTTTAAACGTCTATTTGACTGACTTCCTAGCTAATGAAAATTATCTTTAGATCTGCATGGGTAGATCTTGACTCCAGTATTCTTCTCTGCCCACATGTGCAGATCTCCTTTTTGAAGCCTGTGGCAGATCTGCTTCTGAAAGGAGTTCGACTACCAGTATCGAGACCCACCATATGAAGCAGCAGAGAGCTGTTTGCCCTTTCATTAACACCCGACTCAATGCTGAGCAGCAGTGTGTGAAAGTCCCGGTATGTGCTATAATGGAGCTTTGAGTAAGCAAGAGGAACTGATAGAGCTTGATATTTCTGTATGTGCATTTGGACATGGAGTGGGGATAACAGCTGAACTGAAGCAGCAGAGAAGAAAAAAGCAGTAAGATATAAGGAACAGTGAAATTAAATATGAAGTAATGGTCTGGAGGATTAGAATCCAGCAAGAAAATAGAACAGAAATCTAGAAGGAGCAGGATTCAAATGGGAAATGTTGTATCTGTCTGGTTTTAGGCATAGCAGAATTAATTAGGTACTGCTAGGTACTCAGATCTTCTTATTCCTGGTGTAATTTATTTTTGTATTTTAAGTATAATATCTGTCAGATTTGTACAAGTTGTGATTAACTATGCAAATTCAAAACTGTTTCAGAGAGAAGTTCAAAGAATACCTACCTGTGGACAGTGTTTTGTGATTTTTGTACTGAGTGTAGTCCACTGGTGTTATCCACGTATTCTGATCTCTTTCTCTTTTTTTTTTTTTTTTTGCCCTAGTATAGCCCTAGCAGAATCTGTCTGCAATTTCTAGTATGTTCTACATTCTGCTGAAGTTGCCCTGCTTACTCCTTATAGCGTCACTGACGAGCAGCTTCCAGCAGACAACGTATTCCTATTAGTTTCAGCGTGCTCCATGGCCAGCTTGTGTTCAATATTCAGCAGAATTCTGGACTGGGTTCCTCTTCTGAGGGAGCTGGAGCCTGGTCATGCTGAAGGGTTGTATCAGACTGCAAAGCACTGCTGAAATTTAGCTGCAAGTCTTCTGAATGAAGTCTTGCCTATGCATCATCTGAAGAAATTATAAGAGCTCTCCGAGTATCATCAGACTGCATGCTTTCTGTCAGGAAAACATTTTTTTGGTTAAATCAGACCTCAATGTAGAAAAACTGTTTTGCTGGCAGTTGTATTGAAACTTATGTTTTGGTAAGATGAGGGGCCTTCAGTCTCATCGTTTTGAATTTTCTCATTGTATAATTTTGACACGCTAAAGAATTACAACAAATGAGAATGCAGTTAGTTTGTCAAAATAATGAAACCAAAGCAAAAGATCTTGACCAGAAGCATTTGCTTCTGTCAAAATGAAATGACTCAACATCACTAGTATTAGTTCTAGTTTCTAAAACAGATATATTTTTTCTTTTAATAAAAAACTTGTCTTCCAAGGAAATATCAAACTATTGTCACTAAGAAAGTAGTGGGAAATCCCAACAAGTGAAGCTTCTTATCTGGCACCATTAAAAAATTAACATTAGTAGTGTTGAAGATTTATGCCTGTTCTGTTTTCAATGCTCAAGAACAGTGATAAGCCCAGTTCTCAGCCCGAATAAGCAGAGAGGGGCAGTCAGAGATGATTCCTATTTTACAGGACTCCAGCCTGGAGAGCTAAAACTTTTTCACTCAAGTCAGATGAGCTGCAATGAAAGGACATTGAATTCCGTATCCAGTGCTTTTAACCCAAGGCTGTTTATGCTTTTCCAAAGCTTTCTGAAGGTGATTTACAAGTAACGTGAAGTAGTCCTAATAGAGGACACACTACAATAAAGAACAGGTGCCCAACTGAAAAACCCAATAATAAATTTTCTCCAAAAAACAGAGCGGTGTTTTTTCCTTACATTTTCCATCTACCAGTGTTCCCCAGCCCTGCTCTGTTGTGCCACTCAGAGGCCTGCCCTGATCCTGCTGCCAGGAGGCACTCCTACCACCCCCCCTCCGGAGAAGCCAGGCTGCACAATCCCTGCAGAGTCAAAGAAAAGGTTCTCCTGACCCGAGAGCTGCGGTGAATGTTAAACAGTGCTTGCCCCTTCAACAAGTTCCCTAATGCAAGGGCAAGTATTAATCATACATCTGGAAAACGTTTATTTTGATTTCTGTGTCTGCTGTTGTTCAAGAACAGAGGCTTTTCTGAAATAGTTTCCTAGTAAAAGAATTAGGATATAATTCCTAGAAGACAAACCTTGGCAGGTATGAAGTGTATAATTTCTATCCTTGACTGAACCTGCAGCCTATTCTAATACTCCCCACGTTCTCCTGTTTTCACAGTGAGCTTGATCTTGTGCTGGAGGAAATGATTCTTTTTACTGGAGCCCTCTTGAATCTCTCACAGCAAGAAGGATGTGATCTGTTACTCAGGGAGCCCTTGTAACATGCAGCTGTGGAATACTCATCTTTTTCCTTTATCTACTCCACTGGAGAATTCAGGTAGCTTGTTTTGCTAAACAAAATCAAGGTCAAAGGTGTTAAAAACAAATAGATTGGTTTATTGAACTTGATTAATCTTTTTCCTGTTGCCAGCTTTACCTTCTCTTTGCTGAAATAAGATTAGCACAGATTAAAGCTGTTTATTTTGGAGGTATGGCACTGTGGACAGGAACTGTGATAGGCTTACTTCAAATGGGTTTTCATATTTTAAGAATTTTCAAACCCTCATCTCCTAAGGGTGATTAGTTTCAGAAAGTGTTGCTCTTATCTGCATTTATTCTTTTCCAAGACAATACTCAGTGAAAATGCCTGAGTGTGTTGCGTACTTGCTTTACATCAACTGCAACATCATGTGTATGTTCTGTAGTAAGTTTAGATGCAGGTGTTGCTGGAATGCCAAGCTGTCGTGCTGTTCTGCCATTTAGTTTGAAGTCCAGGTCTGAAGGCTTCAGAAGTAAAATTTCTGAGTTTGAAGTTTTGACAGCATGAGTCTTACAAGATTTATTTTCTGATGGAAAAATGTACTCTCGCCATGGTTTTGGGTCAGTTGTTTACATATGGATCTTTGTGGTTTTGGGATCTTCAAAAGTAATAAAATGGTTGAGAGGGCAATGAGGCATCTCTGGAGGCATTCAGGGCCAGGCTGGATGGGGCCGTGGGCAGCCTAATCTGATGGTTGGCAATCATGCCCTTGGCAGAGGTGTGGAATGAGATGATCTTAGAGGTCCCTTCCAAGCTAAGCCATTCCATGACTGTATGCTGCAGACCTAACAAAGCTCCCACCTCCTGCTCCCCTCCCTCTCTCTCTCATTTATTAGTTTAAAATATTCGGACTGGATTTCTCAACGTTTTTTCCTATACATGGTTGCAGATCAGTAATCCCTCACTTCACTTGAGAGGTTTAAATGAGTCAGGAGACATTAAAATTCAAATCTTGGAAGCAAAAATGTGTTGTGTTCCTACACTAAATCTCTCCCACCAATCTATTACAAACTCTCCATCTGCTTGTCTACGCTTTGCATGGCGCCTTCAGGCTTTGTCTCATGACCACAGCTGAGAGGAGGCAAAAGTCCTTCAGCCTTCTGCTTCTTTGTTTGGATTTTGTATTAATGCTTCAGATGTTGTCTGCTTATGTGGGAGAGGCCAGAGCCTGTATTTCCAGATCTCCTCAACTAGAGGTCAGCAACACATCGGGTAACATGTGAGACAGAAAACCGTGAGCTGTGGGACATCAGCTACTGCAAGACATATTTTATTTTACTCTTGGAATGAAGAATTCTTATATGGTTAATCATTGTCAGCCGTACATTGCTGAGATATGTGAGCCAGAGTGGTGGAATGCTTCTATCGTCTTTTCATTTTATATTATTAGAAGCATTGAAAGTAGTGCTTCCAAGTTTTAAACAAGAAAAAATCATTATCCTTTTGATATGATTTGTTTTTATGTGATGATAAGTTGCCCATTTCCATAAAGCATGCACTTAAAAAAAAAGCTACAGAGATTTTCAGAGATGCTTTACTGCTGCTTCAGTATCTATTATGCCTTAAGTTGCATTGGTGGCTTCTTCCAAGCAATTTGCTTGGAAGACAAGATCTGTGTGAGGCAGAGGGGGTTAAAAGTCGTTTGGTTTTTAAACAAACACCAAGTTCTGATTCCCACATCCCTACAACTTCAGGGAGTATGGAGTAGTCAAGTTTTAATATAAAAAAGGTTTAGGGATGCTCAGAGGTAAAATAGGTATCTATTTTTCAATTTATTTTGATAATAATTCTTACTGTTCCTGTATTTTATTTATTTATTTATTTCCTGCTGGACCATTCCTGGTCCAGGAGGAACTGATCATCTAAACAATTAGAAAACAATTTATGGAATGGCTCTTTCTTTTCCAGACACATTCCTTGAACGGATATGCTGAATTGCCCTGTTATTTTAGGAGCAAGTTGTTCAAATATATACTCTGAATCATCCCTCCATACAAGAAAGCACAAAAGATTCTGTTTGTATTCTTTGAGTGTATCCTATCCTGAAAATACCCAGTTCCTTTATCATGACTAATGCCATTACTGAGTGGTTTTGCTGAGACATTTAGTTCAGCTGTGTTCATGACCATGATTAGTGCATTTGTCTCCAGCTAAAATGCTGATTCTTATTTGAATGCTGCACTCTTTAGAGCTGCGCACTAATTCTTTATGGGGGAGAAACTGCTGTTTCCCAGCATTCTTGTCTCAGCTAAGTTGGTGTTTTTCTGTGTGAAGAAACCTGGGACAAGGCACATCAGTAGTCTTACACTAGGGCTCTTCCTTTCCTCCTGCTGCTTTTACACTTGAAAGCTACTTTGGTATTTATGCAACAAGGAGTGAGAGTGGGACCAGATTTGGTACTTTTGAAATGTGAAACATCAACAATTATAATGAATGGTGTAATTCTAATGAATAATATCGGACTGAGAGATTCCTTTCCTATTTCCCTTTCCTACTGCAATCTGAAAACCTTTTTGAAGCAGGAGTAAAGGTGGTTGTAGTGTCCAGCACTTTCTCTGCAGGTTTTGTGTGAGTCTAGCTCAGAACTGAGTAAAAGAGATAATTTCAGATCAATTTTGCAGTTTGGCTGTGGTTTTTTTTTCTCCTTCTTCCCAATCCCAAGCAGAAGAAGCATAAGAAAGAATAAAACAAAGTACAGAGACTTATTTATGCTTTCTCAATGCAGGTTAGTTGCTATCTGTCCAAGGCAAGTTCCTAGGAGGCAGTCACTGACTGCTTTTATAAGCCCACTGCAGGCAGCTCTTAGGTCTGGTGTCTCTGTTTTTGAGCTTGCACATAAGGCAAACTGCACATTTTGAGCCTGCCAGTTCACAAAGGAAATGCTGACAGGCCATCACCATCCACTATACCCTGTCATTCAGTAAACTTCAAAACAGAAACTCAGGCCTGTGGGTTAAATAGGACTTTGTTGCATCTGATCGCTGAATGACTAGGGTAGAAGGAAATGTAATATTTTAACCTCTTTATTAAAGTAAATCAAATCATGTGCTGATGTGACTCCATGAAGGCCACTGGGATTAGCAGACCTGGATTTGCTTCACTTGAAGGACAAAGATAATATCTAGTTTAAGTGGTGCCATGTGGATTCTTTTCTACAAGTTCACTGTTTCAAATTTCCAATTCTCAGTTGGGTCTAGAGACCCTAACTGGGTAAGGTTTAGTTGTGCAAGCCATTGTATGGGGAGATTTTTTAATGACTGATCTGACTGCCAGTAACTGGGATGGTTCCACCTTTCTGCTGCTGTTCAGCTGCCTGGCTCTGCCCTCGTCCTTTTGGTGAGAGCCATTTCAACTTGCAAAACTAACAAAAGTTTGTCTTTTCTTTCTACTGATCTCATTCACCAGGGAGTTAGAGGAGTGTCAGAGTAAGCAGCGTGTGACCTATGATGGCTTTAGTCTTGCAAACCTAGCATCTACACAAAGATGGATGAAAGTAATGCAATTACTGGTCCTTTTCCTAGCAATGTGTCTGAACTTTTCGAGTGGTTTTGTAAGCAGAGAGAGGCAGTAGAGTGATTAGGGAATACACATTGTATGTTGTTGCAGGAGGAGAAGATGGCAGTCTGGCCCAATTCCAGAAGATGGTGAATGTTAGGTGAGAACTGGGTGAGGTAAGCTCAAATCACTAATAGCATTCTGAATAATAAAGCCGAGGGAATCTGATACATTCACTTCACAAACTGGGCAAGCTCCAGTTCCTAAGACACTGACTTTGTTATCAGATACAAAGAAACCACTTAAATACTGCTACTCGAGCATTATATAGTTGGTTTTCTTTTGACAAAAATTAAGAAAAAGCCACCAGGAAAACTGCAACAAAAAACAATAACAATATTGAGATGCTATTTTATCCTGTGTTCTTCTGAAGATTAATTTTTGTACAGTGTAGATTTTAGCACTATGGATCTACATCCAGACAGAAAACAATAAAGTTCAGTGGGAAAACAATGAAGTTGTAAAATATAAGCTGGCAACTAAAACAGTGTTTGTTTAGGAGAAAAGCTGATCCAGCTCCAGGTGAAATCCATGGGCATGTTACAGTTGACTTTGAAAGGCTGGAACTTTGCCAATTTCATGCCTCTTCCCCAAAACTCTAAATGATTTATACAGCCTACTGTCCTGGGATAAGAAAGAAGGTCTTACAGCTACGTGGTGGCATGATTACACAGAAAGCCCAGCAGTAGTCCCATTATTGTCTTATCTCCATAGTGTTATTTTTGTTATTGTTTGTAACTTGTGTAAATGGGCTTGCTGTCAACGAGGAAGTAAAGAGGAAAACTCTGCCTGTGACAATTCTTGTACATCTGCTATGTTTATAAATAGTTTATGTTATTAATAATAAATACCAGCTTTATAGAAATAGTTTACTGTCATAGGCTATGGTAGGACAGCTATCTGGTCTGTAATTTTATGATTTATCTTACAGGAATGTTGTGCTTATAGCATATTGACTTCAGTAGAGAGTTCTGCTTAAAACCTGGTGGCACAATAGGTAACCGTATTCCTGGGAAAGCAGGTGTAGGCATTTATATGCCCACTGCCTGTCTTTGAGCTTCAGAGAAGCTCTGGAGGAGGAAATCGATGGGCTTTCCAGGTGCGTTCTCACATGAAAGGTGAACTTGCTAAGTACAATTACTGACCCACAGTGTCGAGATGTTGGAAAGTTACTTGTCCTTGCCTATAGAATTTCTTTCATCTCTCCAGAATCCCTTGGGGCTTTAAAACTAGGCACAGGATCATAACTTAAATGGACGCTATGAAATTGCAGTGACTCACCAAAGCTTTACCAAAGAAGAAGGCCCACGGCTGTAACACTGTACAAGTACAAAGGTCTGTTCTTCTGTTTCCTAATGTGTGCTGGAAAACATCTCTAACCCCATCAGTGGCCCTTGTATTTCAGTGGGACTTCTTTGAGAAGCAAGGGTTATTCACTTTATCTGAAAGATAATATGATCAATCTAAATGGTAGTTTCAATCCCAAAGAACAGCCAGGAGCACAGCAAGCAGTTGATTGTATTTAGCAGAGCTCTCCAGTTCTCTTGAGGAGAGCTAAGCTGCTCTCTAGCAGGTGACTCAGAATGCTAAGAAGCGGTAAGTATCTGGAACAGTTATTACCTTTCCCTAACCAAACTCTGACTGGCAAGTTGGGTTTAATACTTCTAATATTAATAGCAAAAACGCGGCGATCTACTGATTAGCTCTTAGACACAAACCAGATACCAAAGATTGAGTATATGAAATCTTAACCCCTGAGGCTATTGGCCCATTCTTTTTGCTCTTTCAAATAACCTTGCCTCTCATAAACCTGTTGCTCATTTAAACCAAACTTTCAGCTTGCGTCAGAAATTACTTCCAGCACTGGATATGAAACATTCTGCAATATGTTATAAAATGAGGGCTAGATTCACTGCTTAAATAAAGAAAGGCAGTTTGCTTCAAACAGATCATTTATTGCTACCTTCATGCTGTATATTTATTGTGAGGATATTGTCACATTTCCTTCAGTTTTGAAAATGTAAGTTGGATTTTCTCTTTCAGGTTGCCATCTGGTGTATTGCAAACAGTCTCGGAGAGTAAGAGGCCATCTGTTAATACTTTTTCAGGAAGCTTTTTATAGAGCAGTGAAGTGGCAAATCTCAAAAACACGTTGTAATGACTTGCAAGATCTTGGGTATGTATACAAGTAAGGGCTGATATTTTATTCTTATTAACAATATAGTTATCAAGCTGGGAAGAAAAGGAAGAGAAGAAAGAAAACTTGCACGCAAATGCACATGCATTTTAATGGCTCTATTCCGTGTATTATTTTTCCTATTTTTACATAAAATATAAAGTAAGCGTCTGAAGCTTGATTCAGTTTACACTCATGTACTTTAGTAAGACTGATTGCTCATTTGAGAAACAGTTTCCTTCTTTAACTACTAATAAAAGTCAAGGGTCCCAGGATTTTGCCTAAAAATGCTGAAAATGAATGTGGCTTGTGTTACTGTAGCATGCAATTTTTACATCTCCAGTTGTTACTGTTTCATGGTTGGACTCTATCATCTTTAAAGTCTTTTCCAACCTGAGTGGTTCTATGATTCTGTTCATAAGAGGCCATCCTGCAGGATATCTGACATGTGGAAGGCCTCTAGTTCAGACCTTCTGCTTTGAGTGCCAGCAACCTCAGGTTCGATATCTGGTGTATTCCTACGGCAGAAGGTTAGTTCCTCATTCAGCTCCACAAGTACAGAGATCTTCAACCCACATTTGATGTGCTCGCTCCACTGTGAATGGTAACAGTAGAGAACACAGCTGACGAAAGTGTTGCCTCTTCAACCACTCAAGTATTTTGATTATTGGAGAATGAAACAAATCAGGAAGGAGATAAGAGTCACCAATTAAATGAAAGTGTTGAAGCCGATGAGGAGCACTACAGTAGTTAGCAGTAGCATGTGCCTGCTTG
Source organism: Tragopan temminckii (assembly GCA_028571105.1). Classification (NCBI taxonomy): domain Eukaryota; kingdom Metazoa; phylum Chordata; class Aves; order Galliformes; family Phasianidae; genus Tragopan; species Tragopan temminckii. The sequence goes on from JAOWBP010004006.1 coordinate 16,538,649, forward strand.
GGGGTTTGCCAGTAGTGCCTTGGATTTTAATGCCCACAGCTGCGTTGGGCAAGGAACAAAACAAGTACATCCTTGTAAGGGGCTGTGCTACTGGTGAAGGTTCAAAAACCAAATTGTGCTGTTGACCTGTGCTGTCATTCTATAATAAGATAAATAGAAGACCTAAGGAAGAGGAGAGGTTACCTTTTGGAGATTATCCATTAGGCCTCTGGTACCTATCAGAGTGGGTGCTGGGTTTCCCAACCAATCAGGTGGCCTTCTATGATGGGGTGATAGCACTGGTGGACAAAGTGAAGGCGACTGATGTCATTTACCTGGACTTGAGCAAGGCCTTTGACACATTGGAGGGATGTGATGTGGATTTGATGGTTGGACCACTCTGTGGATAAGGAATTGGTTGAAAGGCTGCAGACAGAGGGTGGTGATCAATGGCTCCATGTCCAGGTGGAGGCTGGTAATGAGTGGCGTCCCCCAGGAGTCTGTTTTGGGACCAGTGATCTTTAACATCTTTATCAGTGACATTGATGATGGAATTGAGGGCACCCTCAGCAAGTTTGCTGATGACACCAAGCTGAGTGGTGTGGTTGTCATGGTGGAAGGAAGGGATGCCGTTCAGGGGGACCTCAACAGACTTGAAAGGTGGGCCTGGGTGAACCTAATGAGGTTCGACACAACAAAGTGCAAAGTGCAAAATCCCAGGCATCTATACAGGCTGGAAGGAGCAGTCCTTGAGAGCAGCCCTGTGGAGAAGGACCTGGGGGTCCTGATGGATGAAAAGCTTAACATGACCCAGCAGTGTGCACTTGCAACTCGGAAAGCAAATGTTATCCTGAGCTTCATCAGAAGAGGGGTGACCAGCAGGAACGGGGAGGTGATTGTCCCCCTCTACTCTGCCCTCGTGAGGCCCCATCTGCAGTACTGTGTCCAGGTCTGGAGCCCCCAGTACAAGAAAGACAGGGAGCTGTTGGAGAGGGTCCAGAGGAGGGCCACAAAGGTGATCAGGGGACTGGAGCACCTCCCCTATGAAGACAGGCTGAGGGAGCTGGGCTTGTTCAGCCTGGAGAAAAAAAAGCTGCGGGGTGACCTCACTGCAGCCTTTCAGTACCTAAAGGGAGCCTACAAACAGGAGGGGAGTCAACTCTGAAAGGGGAGATAACAGCAGGACAAGGGGAAATGGTTTTAAGTTGAGGAAGGAAAGATTTAGGTTGGATGTCAGGGGTAAGTTCTTTACTATGAGAGTGGTGAGGTGCTGGAACAGCTGCCCAGAGAGGCTGTGGATGCCCCGTCCCTGGAGGTGTTCAAGGCCAGGTTGGATGGGGCCCTGGGCAGCCTGGTCTGGCATTAAATGTGGAGGTTGTTGGCCCTGCATGTAGCAGGGGGCTTGGAAATTCATGATCCTTGAGGTCCCTTCCAACCCGGGCCATTCTGTGATTCCCGAGTGCCCCTTTGGCTTTATTCACTGAGCCGCTTTTCTTCAACTTGTGCTGTCTGCCTCATCATTTTGTGGTGCAGCAGAAGCACAGAGCACTAAGCTGTGCCTCTTTGCGCAGGGCTGAGGTTCTTCTTAAATCTGTTCTCACCTCTGTGAGAGGATACCTGGGAGAACGTTAGCCCATTCCAGCAGCAAGCCCTCCAAAAGCACTCAGAGAAGCAGTATGTTGTTGGTATCTCACTAAGCCTGACATGCTGAGGGAAAAAAGGCAAGTGCTGACTATCTGTGCTCCTGACTGCTGTAGGTTTGCTACTACAGAAAGATGTGATGAGGTGCATTTTCCTGAGTGCTAATACACATTTTGGATGAGTGCTGCTTTCCACTTCGGCAGTGTGTTATCTGAAATGGCCTAATCAGGCACATTTTTCTGTATTTTAATGCTGTATTAATTCTCTCTGCTTTGTCTTCTGCAGCTACAAGATGTAATCGGTGATGTTTTGGAGCCTCCCTCTTTAGAACCAGTGCTGCTTCAGTGAAGACTAATAGCAAATTGTTTTCTCTTCAGTGGTTCAGAATTTGATAGTGGGACATCAAAAATACTGGTCAGGTATCACTGATAATAGATGTCAGTGCTGCTGCACATCAAGGTCATGGAAACCTGTTGTAAAGGCTCCTCAGACTGGCATTGTACTTTCAGATTAGCATCATTTAAACAAAACTATATGCCTGTAAAAGCAAAGGCAGCGTGAATATCATCATAAAATTAAGCACACAAACCAATGAGAGAATCTGGAGCCTATCTGTTGAAAGTGTTTTAAAAGCAACAGAGAACAGAGTGAACCCAGCTTTGCTTAGTATAATGGGATTCAGCTCTGCCTAATGGTATCTAGCAGGTCAGAATATCATCTAGAAGTCTCGCTTAAAACAAACAAACAAACAAACATAAAGAAGAACACACAAAAAACCACTTTATTCACAATGATATTTAATGGTCTCTATATTCTCTATTTTTAATTGAAGGGACTAAAAAAAATCTTTTGTCTTGTGCCTATATTTTTAGTGGAAAAGTAATTAAAAAGGAATGATAATAATTGGAAGGGGATTATTTTCTTGTCCAAAAAAGTACGATGTCTTCTACAGTTTTTGTTATGAGGTATATTTTTTTCCCTCATCTAATACATGTGCGATGTTGTTATCATTAGTCACTAAGGCAATAGAAAAATAGTCATAATTGTATTATCACGTTATTTGATAATGCCATTAGAAAGATCAAGGATTGATGAGTCTAGTAAGGATAGGACTTTTTTATGATAAGAGTGATGGAGCATGGGAACAGGCTGCCTGGGGAGGTGGTGAAGTCTCCTTCTCTGGAGATATTCAAGACCTGTCTGGATGCCTACCTGTGCAACCTGTTGTAGGGACCCAACTTTAGCACAGAAGTTGGACTTGATCTCTTGATGTCCCTTCCAACCCGTGCGATTCTGTGATAATCTGTCCCTGTGGCCTTTCAGAGTATCAGTCCTGGGTTGTGGTTTATCTTATGTTGCTACACTTTGGGTCTGCTAGCTGGCACTGCTGACTAACCCACTGACTGTAATGTCACTGTTGGCTTTTGAATCATCACCCAGCTCCTTGGGGGCATTCTGATTGTACCTGAGCACTGACAGCAAGAGCAAGTGGGGACACAGCACAGATGCAGACCAGCTTCACAGAAAGTCTTTGGATACTCTCAGCTATGCTTCCTTTTAAAAAAATATATAAATCACTAATTTATTTATTTGTACTCCCTTGGCAAAAAGGAAGTGCCGTCTATCTTACCTGATAGAAGTGTGATTTCTGTAGAGCCTTTAGCCTCACTGGCCTTTTGAGTATTTTAATTGCAGGGGTTAAGAGTCTGTAAATGTAATGTGCTTGCAGAGAGTAGGAATAATTTAAACACTGCTCACATTCCAGCCTCCACAGTAGGGATGGGTATTTTGTTTGGAGGATTTTTTTCCTTATCTCAACTGCTGTACCATTTGGCAATTCAGAGCTTTTGCATGCTTCACAAACACCATCTGTTACAACCCAAGACACAAATACTGCAAGTGATTAGTAATATAAGCCAGTGTTGCAGCTGTATGTGGTGTGGAAACTGATAGAACTAGAACTTCCTTTGTGAGCCTGACATGCTGAATAGCGCATTTGTGGTTTGTCTAAGCTTTTGCATTCATCAATTAAAGATTAACTTTCTTCTGCTATGGAGACATGTTAGATTTAAAATAAGAAAAAAAGTCTGAAGAAAACAAGTGTTTTCTTGCGGCAAATGTTATTGGAGCAAGTAAACATCTAGGGCAGATGGAGCCCCTCGCAGAGAAATGTTTTCAATCCTGCATCCTAATGCATTATTAGAGGAATCTTTGGGTTGAAATCCTCTATGCATTCTTATCTGTGTTCTTCCTGAAGTCATAAAACACTGAAAATATACATACAATAGAGACCATTCAGCTGTTATAGCAATGGACAAATTAAAATAGATATTGATACATTGCTCCTGTTATTCACTATGTGTTCACACTGAGCTCTCCTTGAGCTCCAGGGCTGTTTTTTTCTGTCTGTGTTTTATCCTCCAGCATCAGCTTTGGTTGCAGTAATGCATGAAGAACTGTTGGTGTTAGAAGATACCATGTTAGCAAGGAGCCCCACATGTTCTCATGGGTTAGTGTGAGAGGTGAACAGGACAGGAGAGAAAAACTTGTGTTTGACTGCCTGCAGGATAGATAAGCACAGTAACCCAGGGTGTGTTTCAGCCACAGAGATTGAAATTCTGAAACGGTGAGGATAACTCCCCTTCTTAATGCTGAATTAAAGGAATTGTTCAAATAAAGAACTGTGCCAGTACTACTGTTGCTTATCTTCTCCTCTATCTCTAAACTATTTATGACCCCTTGCTATCTTCAGACGTTTGGGTTTATTTAACATCAGTGGATAAGTGAATAGCAAGTATGAGGACAGGGTTTGAATCAACTTTTGGATTTCTCCTCTTCACAAAAATCTTCCCCAAATCACTCACTCAAAACACTCAGATCCTTATGTTCTTGTACCACGTACTCCCTCTTTTGAAAACAACAACGACAAAATGAATTATAAAAAGTCCTCTGTTCATATTATGTCAAATTTGGAAGGAGGTAAGTGAATTATTTTTGCTTATGTAGAATGTTTACTCTAAGTAAGCATGCTACTGTTCATAGATGTGTAGTTCTCTTACTCTTTTGTCCATGGGCACACTGCATTGGCATCAGATCAGTGAATGTAGGTGAGACAGCTCTGCTTATTGTGTGTCCTATGTTGTTGCATACTGAAGTGATAGTAGGTGATAGAGGCTGATGCATTAAGCAGAATTTTCTCTCTCCTTCCCTTTTCATACAGTGGCTGAATAGCTGGAGGCTGAGGTGGGGATATCTGGATTTGTTAAGGTAACTGACCTGTGAGTATGAATGAATATGAGTATGAATATGGCCTTAAATGCTACGTTACTGGGGTGTGCTGTAGCCCTTCTGGACAATTGCAACGAACTTCCCGGGACTCATAGGGCCAGAGGAGAGCAATGAGACCTTCCAGCCCTACGAGCAGATTGTGCCTTTGGAAGAAGAAAGGTGTTGTGCTGCTCCTGGAACCACTGAGGTCTGACCAGGGCCTGCCTTTTTTATGGGCTCAGTTGCAAAAGAGGGAGCTGGCATTTCATCAATATAACATTCCTTCTGGTGATTTGATAAGTCATATTTAAACAACTGCAGCACACTGCAGAGCACTAAGCAGGCACGTGTTCATGCCTTGCTAGTTGCCCTTTGCTGTGTATGATGAAGTGTAAGACCATTGGATTGTGAGTGGCTATGATTAAAATGACTGAATTTACTATAGATTAAATGTTTGCCCTTCATGTTTGATTTCTCATTTACAGAGAATTTACAAAGTTGAGTACGCAGTCCTACTCTTGTAAACTTACAGATTTCTCTTTTAATGCCTAATAATAAGTTCTTCACTCTGGCTGTTTAATGTATCATTTGTGATTCTGTTTTGACAAATCTCTCAGCAGTTCAGAAAACTCTTTGTTACAATAAAGTAGATATCTTGCTGACTCAATGGGAAAGAAATGCTTTTTGTCCTTTGAAAAGTGTTGCAGCTCTGTAGATTGGTCAGTGCTACTTATCTGAATAGCACTATTATAGAGCAGAAAAGGGCACTTTATTGGACCAAAGAGCATTGAAGGGTAGTGAAGTATGTAGGGTAAGGTTATCAAGGCTTTGCTTTTGAGTATTGGTTTTTGCTTTGGAAGATCATCTTACACATGGTACTCGTCTCTGTTAAATGCATTGCCTTTATTATTGCAATAGCTTTTTTAGTTACAAAATTCTGACAAGGTGTTTTGCAATGACATATTACAACTACGTTAACCAGGTACATCAGGATCTGTGTATATGGCAATTGATTATTTCTTTTTGTCACCTGCATAATGAACCTTCTACCCATACAGAATAAAATATTTATCTGGAATGCAGGCTGAGGCAAGCGCTGGAGTCTGGAGGAGGAAAAAGCAGGCTGCCTGCAGTGAATAATTGCTGTAATCTCATTGTCCTTTGCAAAGTTGTTAATTAAAGCCTTTAACTAAGCAGACTATGCTTGCAGGAATCCTACAGAAGTCATGTTGCTGTGCTCTTGTGCATCTGTTGACTTGTGGTGCTTTTAGCATACGGAATACAAAGTTCCCTGAGTTCTATCTTCAGAGAAATGATATATTACTGAGGGTGTCTTGTAATGCTCTCCCCCTTCTCTCCCTGCACTTTTTCCTTTGAAACAGAGAACACCTGAAAGAGGTTGGTGCCTGAGCAGGTAAACTAGTAAAGAGAGATTGAGCATCTTCTATCATCAGTACTGGCACATAAGCCTTCCATGTGCATGGGGCTGCTGGCTTATTTGTGGGTGTTCTCTGGAGCTTTCTCTGCAAAGAGCAAGTGGTGTGAATTTTGTGTACTTTGCCTACAAGTTCTATTTGTTATTTAGTACTTACATTTCTGTAGCAACCAGAAGATCCATTTAGGGATTTTGACCATTCCTGGTAGACAGCAGCATAAGTAATGTAAGGAAGTAGTATTTTGTGTGACAGGATCTGGAAAAAAAATAGCCTTTGATGTCAGTTTCTTTGTAGACATTATTAGAAAGGATAATTTTGAAAAACTCAATGAATGAGGTTTTAGGGTGTTTCATGGTGTGGGGGATAGAATGAGAGGAAGGAAATAAAGTCCTGATTTTTAAAAGTAGCAAATGAAGAAGTTTGGTGCCAAGGGCTGGTTGGAGACATGAACTGACATCTTGGGAGCAGATGAGAGGAAATGGGATGTGTCAGTAAATCATGAACAGCCTTGAAACTCAAAGCAAACAACCCATAAATAATAGAAGGGGAGCCCAAAGAAAAAGGGAAAAACAGCAACACATGATCACAGGGGATGAGCTAGGAAAAAAAGGTGTTTGTATCATCATTTGGGAGGGAATATGGTGTTGGGGAAGGATTGCATTGGAAACGCCAGAGAGAAGAATGTTGATGTGACAGGAGGATGGAACAGAGCTTGTGTGAAAAAACAGAAGAAAAAATATTTTACAGACAAAATCAGTGAAATGGAGTTGTGGAGATTGAAAAGGGATGGATGAACAGGTGGAGAAGCAAGCAGAGTCAGTGTGGGAACCTTCTGAGCAGGGAGACGGAATACACTAATACTGGGTGCACAGAGACAGAGGAAATGGGAGGAGAAAGAGAATAGTTCCTGAGCAACTAAATTTGCTAGCAGAAGCAAAGTAGTTTCTATGTCTGATGGGAAAGGAAGAGGAAAAAGACACAAGGAAGGTAAGGCACAGGAAATGTCCATAAGTTTTGTGTCCACAAGGAAAGGCTTCCCTGGCTGTCAGGCTTCCTACGTCTTTCATGTCCTTGAGTCTCTAGATGGAGATTGAGGTAGCAGTATCCCTCCCACTGTAAGAGAAGAGCAAGCCAGAGATCACCTCATAAGACTTGAATGTGTACAAGTCTATAGGGCTGGATGACATGCATCTCAGAGTCCGGAAGGAACTGGCTGATGTGGTTGCCATCCTGCTCCATCATATTTGAAAATTGATGGCTGTCAGGCAAAGTCTCTGGTAACTGAAAAAAGAGAAACATCACTCCTATTTTTAAGAAAGATAGAAAGGAAGACCTGGGAAACTACAGACTGATGAACATCACCTCTATACCTGAGAATATAATGAAACAGATCCTTGTGGAAAGATGTTACGACACTTGAGGGATGAGCAGATGATCCAAGACAGCCAGCATGGCTTCACCAAGGCAAGATCATGCCAGACCAATCTGATGGACTTTTGTGATGGAGTGATGGGATTGGTGGACAAAGGAGAGGCAAACTGGTTCATCTAGCTGGACTTCTTCAAGGCCTTTGGCGTGGTTCTGTATTGGAGAAAGATGGATTTGGATGTTGGACTATTCAGCGAATAAAGAATTGGTTGGATGGTCATATCCAGAGGGTTGTGGTCAATGGCTCTATTTCTAGGTGGAGGTAATTCATGAGTAAGGTCATGAGAGGTCATGTCCCCCAGGGATCTGTCTTGGGAACAGTGCTCCTCAACATCTTTCTCAGTGACACAGACAGTGGGATCAAGGATACTGTCAAAAAGTTTACTGATGACACGCCAAGCTAAGCAGTGTAGTTGATACAATAGAAGGAAGGGATTCCATCCAAAGAGACCTGGACAGGCTTGAAGAGTGGATACATGTGAATTTAATGAGATTCAGCATGGATTGGGGCAATCCCAGATATGTGTACAGACTGGGAGAAGAACTTCTTGATAGTAGCCCTGGGGAGAAGAACTTAGGGGTCTTGGTGGACGAAAAGCTGGACATGAGCCAGCAGTGTGCAATCACAGCCTGGAAGGTCAACTGTGTCCTGGGCTGCATCAGCAGATGGGTGGCAGCAGGGAGGGAGGTGATTGTCCCCTTCTGCTCTGCTCTCATGAGGTCCCATCTAAAGTACTGCAACCAGGCCTGGGGCCCACAGCACAAGGAGGTTGTGGGGCTGTTGGAGTGGGTTCAGAAGAGGGTCACTAAGATGCTCAGAGGGCTGGAGCACCTCTCCTATGAAGAAAGGATGAGGCAGCTGGGCTTTTTCAGCCTAGAGAAGAGAAGGCTCTGGGTAGACCTCATTGTGGCCTTCAAATACTTGAGGTGAACTTCTAAACAAGAGGGAGAGCAACTTTTTATGTGACTAGATGGTGATAGGACAAGGGGGAATGGTTTTAAACTAAAAGAAAGGAGGCGTAGGTTAGACGTTGGAGGGAAATTCTTTACTCAGAGAGTGGTGAGGCCTGGCACTGCTGCCCAGAGCTGTGGGTGCCCATCTCTGGAGGTGCCCAAGGCTGGGCTGGGTGGGCCCTGGGCAGCCTGAGCTGGGGGAGCAGCCAGCCCATGGCAGGGGCTGGGGCTGAGCAGGCTTTAAAAAGGTGACAGCCCTGAGTACAGGTGGCTTGCCAGCATAGGTATTGCCATCATTGAGAGTTAAGGTGAAAGAGCCAACAGTCAGAGAGGAAGGCTGATGAGAAGCTGAATCCATGGTAGACAGAAGCAATATTGAGGAGATGAGAAAGCAGGACTCACTGTTTACTAGAATGGAATATAACTCTGCTGCCTGATTAACTTAATCAGGTCAGTTATTTTAAGTTATAACATACTTCATCGTTTTTGGCAGAGCCTTAAAAATAGGAATCAAAAAAAATCATCAAATATGTGTAACCAAAAATGATCTCCCTGCTACTGTCTTAGACAAGTGCTTTGTACTTATTTGATGAATGTACCAGAGTAAAGCAGGAGTCACAGTGCTGAGCTGAGTGATCGTGGGGGGGCAAGGGCTCTCACAGTGGTTCCCCCCAAGCCAGCATCTGCCCTAAGCCCTTCTCAGCTCACACTCTGCTGCGTCCGAGGCCTGGGAAGGCGATCAGCACAGGGCAAAAGCGCAATTTAATGCTTCCCAGGCGGGGACCTGCCCCCCAGCAAAGTGTAGCTCCCACATTTTCTGAGCCAGACAGGTCACTTGATCCTCCTTTTCTCCCGTCTGGCTGAAGCAAAATCGCTGCTCGGAGGGGAATCTATGCTTCCACCAGCAGAGGTTGCTGCTGTACTCCTCACCTCCTCTTTTTGAGTGAGCTAACCTGTCATGTCAAGCATTTAGCCGAAAGCAGTGGAAATTGTGAAGCTTTAACGTTTCCCAGACTGGAGTCTGCCACATTAACAAATCTTTCCCTTTTCAGAAGATGATAGTGTCAATCACGGTGACAGGCTGAAAGACACCATTCATTGTTAATTAATTATTAGCTGTCAACTCAAAGACTTTGTTGAACTAAGAACATTCAAGCAGATTGTGGATTTCCTCCTTTTTAAACTTTGTTTAAAGGACGCTAAATACCCTTAATTATCAAAGTCGGTTGAAATCCTTTCATACCTCCTTTATTCTGCAGGTGACTGCTTCAGGTACAATATTAATTATGAATAGAAAGAAGATTCTGTAACTCCTTATTGCTGGTTTATGTTTTCATAATTGATGAACTAAAAAGGAAGAAGTTTCCTTTCTTTGCTTTGCTAACAATCTGTGACTCCTAGGCAGCCTTTGAGATCTGCTGGTTTTAGGAAAAAATGGAAGAGTGCATCTCTTGTTTCTGGAGAACTGAGGGCCATGCAGCCTGAAACAGGGCCGTGACTTTGCCTGACTCCAGCAGGTAAATCCCTGCATTTGATTTGTTGGAATGGTTCAGTTTCACTCCTCACGTCTGTAAAGCTTTGACCGCAGCAATGAGGGATAGCTATTCAGCTGGGTTCCCTGCAGGTAGGAATGAACTCATTCCTTAGAAAAAGGTACAATCTGATTTCCCAGCTGTTGTAAGCACACCTAGCCACCACTGTGGAGCTTACTGTTACGAGTCTTGCAGTTGGAAATGAGGTGCTTGCATGGATGCATTCTGGTTGTAGAGCAGTGAGAGCCCAGCTCAGCAAGGCATCTTGTACACATGAGCACTTGCAGAACATGTCTGCAAGCTTGAAAACACTGGCTGACACACCTTCCATTTGGGCCTGCTGAACACAAAGGGACACAAAAATACTTACCTACATCATAGGAGCACTCTGACACTTAATTAATGCGTATGGGTAAAATGCTTTGAGATCCTCGGGTCATAATGATACTTAGCACTTTATATCTTCAAAGCCCCATACCCAATGTGAAGGAACTAATCCCAAACTAATTAGGCAAAAGGCACTATAAAAGTGCCAAGTGTTGTTATTTGCCTTAAAGTATTATTATTTAATCACAAATTGCCTCAAAGTGAAGTGTGACTGCATGAGATTAGAGACATAGTAATTAAGGCCTTGATTTAATATTTTAAAATTATTCAGCTCACTTCAATGCAGCCCTTGAAATTTTTTTCATTCTTTCCCAAGTACCCAGCACACATTTTAATTTTTATAAACACTGCATCCTCATCACTTAATAGGCTTTCCCTCTTCTCTCAGTTGCATGCCCTCAGGATGTTGCAGTGCTGAGGGAAGATAGAGTTTGGTGAACGAGGATTTGGCCAAGTTGGAACTCAGCAGACTGTGCGTATGAATGTGTGAATTAAATATGACAAGAAGGAAATGTGTAAATAAAGTCTTTCTTGCATGTGTGGTAGATATATTTATGTATGTGCTGTGTAAGTTCTACAATGCAAAAACATCTATGAAAGCATCTGTCACCCTGCATCACGTATTCTGCCTTTGAGATACAAGCTGCTGCAGTCCTTCTTAAAGATGACATTTCTCTACATGTCAGGGAGCAGCTGCAGTTGTATTGTTTTGGGAAGCTATGAATTCTGCTAAATAGACTGGTAGAATTCACCCCTCTCTATAGAATCCCAGTTCAAGGACTACTTCTCTCCTAGATAAACCTACTTTAAAGATTGAAGTGGATGTGAAGACCTGAATGCGGGATTAAATTTACTCCACAAAGAACTGTGGTGGGTTTAGGAGAAACCTATAGATGGTTGTTGACTATATTTGCTCTTCTTTCTGGAACCATGGAAGAAAATATTTTTCTGATACAACTGGCTTGAAGTTCATAGAGTTCCATGAGGAATGGATGTAGCGTGACCATACCAGTCCCTGTAACCTGACTGACCTCGGTGAAGATAATCTCCAATCTTCTAGTGCTGTGAGAAGAGATAATAACTAATGGTGAGGTTGAGTTAACGTGTTTATGGGGTAGGAAGACTTCACTGGGGCAGGAAGCAATGTGGAAACACTTTAATGGGTGAGCCTTTGGTGGCACACAGCCAAAATAGACTGTGAAGGAGAGCCCTGAAAACCAGAGTGACTCCACTGAAAGGACGTCAGCTGTCACCAGCTCAGCACCTGCCCTGTATGTGTATGTGATCAGGAAACCTGCTGAGGAGTCAGAATCATGGTGTTGCCACACCAAAAAAAAATACTGAGGCAAGTGACATTAATGTCTTCTCTCTGCTCACACACCTTGAGGAAAGATGAGGTGAGATGAAGTGCTGACCTAAAAGACAAGAGCCCCTGAGGATATAGGTGCCATCAAAATGTCATCTAGATAAATAAGGACCCAAACTCCGGGTATCTTAAGTAGCTACACTATTGATTAAAGAATCATGATAAATGAGTATAGGGCTATGAATTAGATCAATACCATCAACCTTAAAAGTCAATCTCCTGCGCCAGCTTAAACAGACACACTAAAAAAACACACTCAGGAGAACCACAAATCCTAGGGCTGATGGTGGCTTTGAGACTTTATGTTTTTCTTTGCCATTTCATATTTTTCCCCCTTTGTTTACATTAATAAACTTCAAAGAATTTGTAGAAGAGATGTTTATGCCAGCAAATATTTAATAGTTCAGAAATTAAGTAAGACCACCAGTCTCCAAAATCTGGGCTTTTCAGTATCTAAGGATAGCTCTACAAAATCAATGCGCCAATTTTAGAGAAACTTTCTCTGTGGCAATCAGTGAACTAAAAGTAAGAGACCAAATCCTCAGCTGTGGTGGGGCAGGTTTTGTCTGTCTTAGAGGTTAGTTTACACCTGTGAAAAGGAAACCCTAAAACTTCTTTATTTCTTGAGAAGGGGAATTATGCATGGGAGATTACGCAAAAAAAGAAATTTTTCTAGAGGGGATGAGGAGTAAAGAGATGATTGGATTTTGGAAAATGTATTATCTTTGCTATAGATGAGAATCTACAGGAAGGCTGGTTGGCCACTGTAGCATGCCAAGTGTTGGAGCAGACTGAAAGTGGTGATGCTATACTCAGTCAGAGCATCTGTCTGTATGGACAAGGAGGTTGTTAGAGGCCTATTTCTTGGTACTACTGTCCTTTTTGTAGAGGCTTTGCCAAAGACATATAACATTTTTCTAGCTTTGTTTTTATGTATATAACAAATTGCTGTATATATGACTTATTTGAGTTGATTCAAGATTTCCTGTTTCTTATTTCCGTAAGTCTTGCTACAGAATTTCTCCAGGGCTTCTTAAAATACCTTCCTTTCTTTCTACGTCTCCGTGAAACAAAGGTGTAGCTTTGGTGGTTGCTTGTTAAGACTCCTAAGGACGTTCGTAAGGAACAGTGTCCTTAATCCCAGCATTCAGAATATATTATTATTTAAAGAGAGTTAATTCCTAAGGATATATGTATGTTATTTGTATCTCATTGTGAGGAAGAGACTTTCATCAGTGTTTCTGTACTGGAACAGGACTCAATTAGCACAGATGTTACCCACAATTTGTTAAAGGTCTCTTTTTATGAGACCATTTTTGGGCAGTTTCTTATAAACGAGTGAGTGAACAGCCTGTCTATTTCTGACTGTATATAGCCATTGCTGTGAGAGCTTATCTTGGAGATGCCATTAAGATGCTTTTCCAATACTAGTATAAGAACTATATTGACGCTGGTAAACTGTACATACGTTGACTTCAATAGAGTGCTCTCTGCCATTTGACATCTTGGGATGAAATTAACCCCCTGCACAGATATCTGGCTCTTATACATCACTTGAGTCTTCTTTCGAGCTATTAATTGTGATTGAAGTGATACCTAGCTCTTCTGCTGGCTTTCTTTACAGAAGTGAATTTCTTGCAAAGTAGTAACTCTTCAAGCAGAAACCTCCTCCTCCCCGCCAGCATCCTCATCTTCACCTTCAGTGTGCTGGTGCTCCCACCTGACACGAGGAGACAAGCTCTCAAACTGCTAGAAAGCTATGGTCATAGGGATTGCTGGGAGCAAGCTGTCATTTATGACCATTTATAGAGGGCAATATACTCAGCAAGTGTCAGCGCGTAGAAAAGAGAGATTTAGTGCCTATTCAAGAGAGTTTCAGTTCCTTTTGCTCATAAGAGTGACAGTAGTTCAAAAAGATTAGTGGTGCACCAGTACATCAATTTGCTTTTGATCTTTACAGGATATTTTCATGGTAGAAATTTATATCAGAAAAGGGAAAAGTTAAGGAAATATTTACAGTGTTAGAAAGATCCTAAGTCAGGATTGTAGTGATCTAAAAAATATATATTTTTAAATGGACTCAATTAGAAGTGCTAAATGAAGATCATAATGAGATATCCAGTGTCTTTCCAAGTGAATTTAATCACTTTCTGATCCCAACAGCCACACTATTCAACTCTTTCCTAGCATAATTAAACAAGTGACAATGAGGATGCTATTCTGAGACGTGGTAATGAGATGCTGTGGGGCCTGAATTTAGCTGAAGGGGATTTCTTATTAAATATTTATCGTATGTGCAGCTTCTTCAGTGGCTAGAAATACAGAAAAGGAAATTTAGCCAAATAGAACCTCTCTTCTGAAATGAATCTGTGAGAAACTGAAGCACTATGGTCGCTTGGTTTTGGGCTGACTATAATTTTTAGCCTGCAGGCTGTATTCAACAACAATAAAAATCAGAGTTTATGTAGGGGGAAAATAAACTGGAGGAAGGAAGTTAGAATGTAGGAAAATAAAAATGGAAATGGAATGAAAAGGAAATAGGAATGTGACAAACCAATTAGGGAGAGTACAAATGATAAAAGTCAACAGGAGTTAACTAATGATTGGCTGTAGAATACTGGAAGACTAGAAGGTTTTAGGGGGAAGGAAATAACTGGATAACAGGGATGATGGTATCAGCCAGTGAACTAAAAAATGAGACTTAAGTGTAGTGACCAAGTAATTCTTCATCCAGGGAGAAATGAAGTATACTTTCATCATGTTACTTCAGACTCTATGGGAGATATGAAAGGCATGGCTAAGCTACTTTGAGCCAAAGCTGTAGACAAGAAGTTCTGTGAAAACTCCAGGGATTTGTAATGCACTTGCATATACACGTATACAAACTAAAGAGTCTTACTGTAGAAGAATGTTATTTAGGCTACAAAAGTGACCTGGAACTGCCAAATTTTTGGCTGTTCTAGCATCTTCAAACCTGCAGCATGCTAGGCCTAGCCTGTTCTCCTGAGAAGACAGACATCTTATGGAATATTACCTCAAAAATTTTGGTAGAAATTCACAAGAAAAATCAATCTTACATCATATCAGTAGAGGAGTGTCTTCACATACATTCCAGTCACAGAAATTGGCAGCAGATGACACTCATAGAATGTGGAATGCCTTGGTATGTATAGAATCTGGGCATATCATGTGGTTCCTCCCCAGGAAGCAGCCCTTCTCCTATCTGGTGACCCTAAAGCACAAATTCCTGATTTAGACTTAGCAGACTGTTTTTTTTTTTTTTCTGAGTCAGAGATCAGTAGCTGAGAAGGGGTTTGAATACCAGATCTTCTAATCTTCTGGTCATATTTTGTACTGTCTTACGAGTACCCTTATAATAAAGGGAAAAATAAAAGTGGGACAGAGTTAATTCCTTCTTAGCCCAGTAGGATCAAAAATTTGGTTGGAATAGTGTGCTAGGGGCTTCTTTTTAAACACATCTGGTGCATGAGGGGATGCATTAATAAATGTCTTCTTATTCCAGGCTGGAACGTGCAGGGGCAGCAGGTCCTAGGGCTTAACAGAGCAGCACAGGTGTAGGGGATCTTCAGGATGTCAAGGCAGACTCTTTGGAGAGTCCACCAAGCTGCAATGCTGGAGAAGCAGTCTCTTATCACTGTTCTCCTGCCCTGCTGGCCCTCAAGATCTGCTGTTCCGCCCACCCTTTGACAAAGTGCACTGGTTGTTCTCTCCACCCTGCGTATATTTGACATGGTTTTGAAAAGCAAATGGGTGACTGAATAGTGAATGGGAACCAGGAAAATACTGACTGCCATGAACAAAATCTAGCTTTCCCCTCTTTCCTCCCTAACTTGTTGCTCCAGCTTGTTGGGATCAGTGACTCTCCTTCCCCGGTGTTTAAATGATGTCTGTGTGGTACTTTGGAATCCCAAGGAGAAAGTGCTATGTAAATAATAATAGCTGCTAAATGGCGCTCGTAATTTTATAAGTTTTTGGCAAATAGATCATATTAACTTGATGATAAAGTTTTTTTTTTTTTAATTTTTAACTCTCACATAAAGTACTAGGAAAGCTGTGAGACAGGAGGTGCAATTAATTATCTCACTTGGATTAAAAGCTTCTCTATTTGATATTTGATCTCTTATTACTTGATTTCCCACAAAATTGCTTGTAACACGCAGTCCCACTTAATAGCTCATTAGCACTCCAGTGTGGTATTTGTAAGGTGGTCAGGTTTGTGTATAATAAAGCAGTTGCTGGTGAGCAGTGAATGGCTTCAGCCATAATTAATTAATTAAATGTGCGTAAAACATGGTTCATTAGCAAGGTGTGTGACAATTTCATGGTGTCCAGTGCTGTCTCTCTAATTGTGTAATGGGAGTGATGCTACTGCAGCACTGGTTTGTTAGTTTCCAGCTTCTGGTAGCACTGTTTAGGTAAAAGACATCTGATTTCCAGGGCTTGTTCTGCTGACCTGGTAGCACTGGAAGGAATAGTTTACGGTAACCAATCGAACAGCATTTCTTACTGTTTTCACTTAAAACCCACACAATTAGAAATTATTGCCATAGCTTAGCAGCAGTAGCAGAACATTTACTTGAGAAGCTGGAAATCTCGGTTTAAATGTAGTTCAAGCAATAACTATATTTTATACTCAATTATGCACTGTAACCCATTAGGGAAGTCTGTGGTTTCCTGATGTAGATTTTTTTGCTTTCTCTTTTACAGCAGGGTTGCAACCGGCTACGAGCATATTAGAAATTGTTATGGTTGTAGCACTGTTCTGTGGGCTGTACTACCCTACGTACCTATTTGTGAGTTATTGAGATCTCTGCGGATGTGAAAATAACAAAATCACTTAAAGGAGGTGGGATGGACCCTGTGGCAGTGAGTAGGGGAGAGAAGAGCAATGCTATTTGTTTCAGACATGTGGAGCCCTGCCGAGGGTGAGGTGCAGGATCTGCTGCTCACACGGCTGCTCCATGAGCACGTTCTCATGTGCCGTATCGCTTTGTGTTAGCAGGGTAGGTCAGTTTGATTGTTAATGTTTTCTGCTGCTGTGTTTCTCAGACAGGTTCCTGGAGAGCATTGGTGCTCTGTGCACTGATACAAAAAGCCTACAGTAGAGACGATGCTGATGGCTGTCGTTCAGAACTACGTTTTTGCAGTGTTACTGTCTTATTAGGCTGGTAGTTAATTAGCTGTCTCTTTTTGATGTTTGCTGTAATCTAAGAACACTTAGACGCTTCTCTGCTGGGTGTTTCAGAAATCATTACAGAAGTTGTGATGGGATTAGAGAAGAGCAACATGTGCATCCCGGTTCTGAAGGAGGTTACAATTGGGCTAGAGAAGCACAGCGTGTGTCCTGGGTCTGGTGCCTGCCATGCAGCAATTTCCCTTGTCAAAGGAATGACTGACTTCAGGACTATTTTCTTTTTGGAGTTAGTATGATAAGTTCCCAATGCAAATGACCCTACCTTGTTTTCTCCTGGAGGAACTCTGCTACTGCTGCTGGAAATGTCTTTTTCTTCAAATATGCAATAGGTTATGGCAGTGTGACTTTGACACAGGCCCTTGCGTTGAGTTGGCACAGTAAGCTTTACCCAGTGTGTCACTGAGGCACCACAACATCCACAGTGGGTTTCTCTTTGTACTGTACACCCACATAGCCATCAAGGAACAAGAGAATTAAAATTAGCAACTGTGCAGGAAATGACACTGAGACCAGCGCCTCCAGTTATCCAGAGTTAGCTACTTGCTCCAATTCTGTTCTATCAACATAGGCCTGAACATAAGCTGTAGTTACTGGACAAACAGAAGTGTGCAAACTTGATACCATGAGCATCCCTCACGTGTCAGTTATGTGCTGTCAGTTCCTTCAAAGGCATTAGTCCTCATTTCAGTGTTTTAAAGTCTTATCTTCCAGAGTTCCCCTATAACGTATTTCTTTCCAGGGGTAGGCAGTGAAGCTTGTTCTTTTTCTGAGAGGTGATTTTCAAGTTTCTTTTTGTGCAGAGGGTTCTTTAAAGAAGGAGATAATATTTCCCCAACCTTGAGCCTTCTTTCCCCCCATTATTACAATTTTCAAAAACGTAGATTCTCCTAATACAGCAGAGACCGTTCCACAGCTCTGCCTTTAATGGAGTGAGCAGATTGCAGTAAGAATGCGGTACTGCTCAGTAAATTTAATGACTTTATGAAGATAAATGTTTCCCTTCCAAAGCCTCTTCTTGTCAGAATACATTTAATACTGCCATTCCTTTGAGAACTAAATTCCTGTAGCACTTTGCAGCATATTAGCATGTTTTTCTCACCACATGAAATTGCACTTCAAGCAAGAAATAATAATGTTTCTGCATCCCCTTGTACATTTTTATTACTGCCAATGAATAGGAGTAAATTAACTATTATGGCTAGCATTATTCACAGGGACAAATTCCTAACTCATTTTACAGAGAATAATAAATAACTGAATAAATAAGATGCCTTTAATTTCGCGTGTGAATTATCAAAGATTCCTCTGAGTAGGAGGAGTAGGGGCTCTACAAACAAATGCAGCTCTATAGAAGAAGTTAGATATGTGTCCACTCATCTTTATTTTCTTTTATTCTCCAAACATCCTAATGAATATCCTTGTAATTATGTGTGATTCCTATGAAAACAGGTTTCTCTTGTCTGATTATTTGCTTCTGCGCGTGTTAACCAAATACTAATCTGGGAGATGAGCCACGTTTTGCTGTTAGTTTCTTGGATTCTGCTGTGATTGATGGCAATTACTGTCTGGTTTACTTCATCTGCAGACCGCAGAGTTGCTTGTTCTCGACAGAACCTCATCGTACCTTTTTGCAACAAGGGAAGCTGAGGCTTAAAGGGACTGGTGGTTTGTACTAGGGTACTCGATGTATGAGAACTTGTAAAGTACTCATCCTGTACTTTGGTAGGAGAACTTACTACAAGGAGGACTCTATTTTTGGAAAGAAAAAATATTTTGATATCACCGACCAGTTCAGAAGGGATCAGTCCGTATTTCAAGCATGCTGAATTGTGTTTAACAAGGATT
>JAOWBP010004006.1:16576108-16590478 GCA_028571105.1 Tragopan temminckii
GAGGGCCGCCGCGGAAGGCGGGGGAGGCTGTCGTGGTTGCGGGCGATAGCGGGGTGCTGCCGGCCGTGTTGGCGTATCCGGAACCCGACGGGTTCCGATGAAAGCAGAGATGAAGGTCGGGTGCCTTTCCTTCCGCCAGCCCTACGCTGGGCTGGTTTTAAACCGGATCAAGACCATAGAGACTCGCTGGCGGCCGGTGCTCGCCCAGTACCGGCACCGCACCGTGGCTGTCCATATCGCCGTTAAGGACTGGGAGGATGAGTCGTGGAGGGCGATTCTTTTGGATAGGCTGGGAATGACGCTGCAGGAGGTGCAGGAGCTGCTGGATAAAGGGGAGCGGTTCGGCAGAGGAGTTATCGCGGGTAAGCGGCCTCGGGCCGTGCGTGTCCGAGGCGGCTTTTCATCGGTCAGCGTTTCTGCGGACGGTACGTGCCTGCTTCGCACGGCCGGGCTCGTTCTGCAGCCGTGCCGGGCGCTGCTGCGCCCCGAGCTGAGCGGCTCTGGGCTGGGTGGCAGTTCCACTTTTTTTGTATCTTTGAGCTTATGAAATCTTGCAGCGTTTTTCGGTACTTGTGGTCAGGCGGCCTTACGATATGGCATTGCTTTTCATGTCGTGTTAGATCAATTCTGTTTCAGTTCCACGACTGCTCTATCAGTCTTACTATTTGGGCAGTGAATGATTTTATTTCTGTAGTACAAAGTTAGGATAGAAGCATCGCTCCTAAATTATTTTGTGCAGAATGTAGGAATGGAATGTTGTTTCTGCATTAGAGATTAAAAAGGGGAATTGATCTGAAGAAGTAGAGCACAATGTATTTGTATCTTGTAACTTGTCCTTAGAAATGGCTAATGTGAAAAAGTAGAAATACCATATATGTTAGTAACATACTTTAGAAATAGAGTTGCTGAATTGTGTGATTAATTCTTGCTTGCAAAACTGCAATAGTCTTTAAATGTTCCAAATAGCATAGGTGTAGTATTACGGACTAGAAAGCATATTGTAGGGCTATTCTGTTTGGGTAAGAGACCCTCAGCAAAAGAAAAACAGACTTAAACATCAAAGAAGCCAGGGCCTCTACACAAGGCTGGATGGCCTCACTCTGTGGGTAGGTTGGGATGCAACAGGCAGGCATCAGGATACTCCCCTCTGTCCTCCGTCCAAGCTTATCTCTATGCAAGGGTGAGCAGATGTCCAGAAACAATGACCGAGTGTTGAGTGAGCAAGTGTGAGATGTTCACTAATTAGCGATATGTGCTTAGCTAGCAACAATTGATGTTTAGCCAGTATCTGTATATTTAATTGAGCATCGGGAAGATTGTGAACCTGAAGTGCTCAGCCAATGAGGAACAAGGGGAGAAAGAGATAAGTGTCAAGTAATGGGGCATAAAAGATGTAACGCTGTTTTCTACGTGCTCTCCTGCTTGCAGGAGCCCCAACATTGCAATTGCAATTAAAATCTGCTTTATCAGAGATACCATCCTGATAAATTATTTGGATATTTCCAACAAGAAGAATAATGTATGTTACGGCTCTGAATACTCACAAAGTTTGTGTCAAACATTCCCTCTTATTGGAGGTGTCAATTCAGTTTTCACATCCTGTATCTCACATTCTCATTTGCATATTTCTAGCTATTCCTGCAAGAGAAATTATTCTATCGCATGTTCCAGAAGATTGTTCTGGTTCCATGGTGCTGAAAATTGTTAGGTACTAAGGAACGTGTAGATAGGTAACCTTCATGTAAATTGCATGCTAAACTGAGTAGTTATAAAAGCTTCCTTGGTAATTTAGTATTTTTAATCTTTAGACAACATTGAAATTCCCTCTTGCAACATGTGGTAAAGTAAGTAAATTTTACAAGAGTAAAAAGGGTTCCAGAGAGCAGGAATTTCCATATGGCTTAATGATTTTAAGGCGTTAGTGGAGTGCTGATGGGAGGTGACAAATCAGTGAACCTGTTTCAGGGACAAATGTGGGTGAGAAATTTTTGCTAGTTGTTCTATCTGATAAGTTGCAGGCTTCTTCTAACAGAATTATCTATCACTGAGCTGTGTTACTACATGCTTCTGCTGTTCTTCAGCTTACCAAACTCAGTCACACCAGCTGTCTTCTGCAGCGACCGACACTTGTTTAAGATGTGCATATTTTGTACTGTCTTCTTCTGGCAGCATAAACTAGCAGCTTTGTATGTCCTCTGAGAGGTTTTACTTTTGGAAAACTTTTTTCTAGTTTCTCAAACTGTTTTGTTTTCTGATGCAGGATTAATTGACATTGGAGAGACATCCCTGTATCCAGAAGATTTACCTCCTGAAGAGATTTTGGAGCTGGAAAACAAAGCTGTTCTCAGTAATCTAGAACAGAAATACTTGACTGTTGTTTCAAATCCAAGATGGCTTCTGGAACCAATCCCTGCAAAAGGGAGCAGAGGAGTGTGGCAGGTCAACATCCCCGATGAACTGATCCCTTCAGAATCGTAGGAGTTGCCCCACAGTGTTTTCTTCTGCCTAAATGCAAACTTCTTGACAGATCACCTTCTTGAATACCAGTGAATTGAGTAGTATTCCTTCCAAAAGTAATTGCTTGAAGAATTGCTATTTTGAAGAGAGATAATCAAGATCCCATTTTTATGATCATTACTGAAAATGAGTGATGTTTTACTAGATGTTTTATGTACATACAAGTGTAAATAAATCATAATTTTATAATGCATTGTCGAGGTAACGTGTTCTGATTTGAAATGACTCTAGCCTAAAGTTATGTGATGCATGTGTATTCAGGAAAAAAAAAGTATTCAGAGAAAAAAAAAAAAAGAAACACTAGCAACCTCTCAGGCAGCTGCTAAATCTGAAGCAATTTCTTCAAATTTGGGATTACAAACCACCACTGTGAAATATGAAAACATGATTGCTTAAGAGATTGAATGAATCTCATACACTGATCTTGAACGCTTTTCTCACATGAAACAGAGGCATTACCATACTATTCTTCATTTCTAAATGAAACTTTATTTCCTGGTAGCAAGCCCACACATTCCCTTCAATGAAAGCCAGTGATGCTCACCCCTCTGGGTTTTGGTCTGAAGCTGCTCTCTTTTAGGAGCTAAGCAGGATTCCAGTTCAAAAAAATCCCCCCAAAAACAGGATAGGAGAACTGAAGAAAACTTTATTAAGACAAATTATTTGAACATTTGCATGTCTTGCCTTGGAGCTGCTGAGAACGGAGCAGCTCCCCATGCAGACAGAACACCCCTGCTTCTCCTTAGGTAGCATTTGTTCTACTATGGACACAGGGCAGATGCAGGGAATATGCTCTTCTTTTTTTGTACTAAAGTTTCACTTGCACTTTGGCAGCAGGTAAGGACAATCCTTATTAAGTTTGGGCTGCACTAGAAATATCACTGAAAAATGCAAAGGAGATAGTTGTCACTATTTCAAGATTGAAAAACAGAGATGATAACTAAAAATTTTAATCTCATAATATGTTTAAAAGGACTTTCAGGAGCACTCTCTCCTAGGTTCAGAACAGCTGGAAATAACCAACCTGCGTTTGAGCAGCACAGAAAGACTTTCTGAATTCTAACCTCAAAAATTCTGATAAACAAAAGGCAGACAGTGCACATATTATCATTCTCAGCTCCTACACTGAAAATGCTTGTTTGAGCATAAATGTGCCACACAAGAGTGTTCTGAGAAATTAGCTCACATGAAGAGGATCCAACATATGCCCCCCCAGGTGCTGCTTCATCTAGAGAGCTTTTGAACACGCCAAAGCTTGGAAGTATTGTCTGCTGAATCCCCAGAGATGAAGGTCATGAATGAAATGTTTCACGTTTTCAATTTCAGAACTTTCCAGTGGCCCTTTTCAAACTGTTCTAGATAAATCAGCACACACTGTCCATTATCATCCCACTGAAGAGTTTGAAAAGGAGTGCTTTCAGAAAGGTTCCAGAGCTGCTTAAAAAAAAATATATATATATATACACACATATATATAAATAAATAAAGATGGAAAGCTACCAGCTCCTTAGTAGAATTAAGCACATTCTTTTTACCTGGGGTTGACAGAAAAGCCTCTTCAACTAGAGTTCCTGAGGTTGTATTAGAAGCTTCTTTTTTGTCACGTATTAGGACAGAAGTTGAATCTGCCAAGTTAACTAGCTTGTTCAGAAGACCAGTAAACCTTCTGGTGAAGAAAGCTCTATTTTTTCTCAGCTTAGCTGAATCCTTCAGCAGAAGGTAGTTACAGCACCAGCTGGGCTGCATACTGCCAGCCAGGCCACTAGGAACAAATGGCACCAGCTGAGAAGTTGGTCCACAGCAAGGAACAAGGTGGGCTGCAGCACTAGAAATTAAGTGGAAGATCTTTGCAGCTTTTCAGCTGGACACCTTTCATACACATAGAAGTGTCCATACACTCTTATATCATTGCCATACTAAGAGAGAAGAAATATGATCCATGGTATTTAAGCTAAGCTGTGGGTTTGTGCAAACAGAAAGAGGAAGTACAAGGTACAGACAGCCAATGGTAGGTGGTAGAACTTAGTGGAATATAGGTTTCAAAGACTAATTTCTCTAAAGCAGCTGGATGCTAGGTAAACCAGTGAAAGCAGATCTCTCCTCAAATGAAAAAAAACTATACCAACATGGACCAGTTCCTATTTTGAACAGTTTAATCATCTATACTAAAGATATCATACAAAAAAGTTGGTAATGAAGACTGAGTTAAGATATTTATATCAGCTAACCAACAGCTGTAAAACCTGCAACTAATCCTTCTGACATAGATTACTCACACAATGCAAGAGGCAACAGTTTATTAAACAGCCAAACTAATGACAGAGTGGCATACATGTTGCTCAGGAGGAGTTAGAAAGTGAACCTGGAAAAGCAACTTCACTCCCAAGCCACTGCAAAAATTGAAATATGTAACAATCTACATAGCTAACTCAAAAGCATCATGTAAGCTGCTATACATTCGATTTCCTCCCCAAAATCTTTCTAGTCCTTCCTTAGAAGCACAACACACCTGTGCTTTCACAATTAAACTAATGATTGTGGCTGAAGAGAAAAAAAAAAAAGAGTAAAGAGGTACTATATCAAGACATCCACAAACTACTCAGCACAGACATGGAAAATGAGTGTATATTTATAACCCAAAATACACTTGGAATAGAACAGGCATTTCATACAGGCTTTTTAAAAAAATACTTTTAGATAATACTTATACTGTACAGGACGAGACTTTTAAACAATATATTACACTGCTAAAATGTTCATATAAATACTATACAGGCATGTGTGCCAAGTGAACCATTAGCAAGGTTCACAAAATCTCTGTGGAAAAACTCTCAATCTTCAAGATCTCTGATTTCTGTGATCCAAGCCACTGAATCAAGCAAAAGCTATTTTAAATTAATTGGGACAAGGCATGAGATGAACTGCATTTGTCTGTTGATTCCCAGTTCCAGTTTTAACAGGTTGTTTTCACCTTAATCTGGCATATCGATATTTAATTTGGGAGGTGGAATCACATATTTCCCAGGACTCTGTGTAATGACCACTCCAGTCTTTTTTCGAAACATCGGTGCAATTTTTGGTGGCTCAGGAACTGGGGTTTCTTCTGCTTCCTCATTATCTTCGTGATGAAGATCATAGGAAATATTTCCATATTCACGTAGGAATGGGAAAATTTCAAGCAGGAACTGGCAGAAGTCTTTGCGAATTCCAAACCACCCTAAAAACAAACAAACAAACCACTGCCTTTCACATGACTGCCAAACAGAGTTAGAAGTTAACTGAAGAAACCAAGACTACTTCATCTGCCTTCTTAGGTTCTCTTGCCTGTTTTCATTAGCAATCTAAAATTTATGTTAGTGCTGTTTCTCAGCGTCACTGATAGCAACCGTAACATTACAGGTCAGATGATACATACACAAGTGTGTGTGCATATGTACATATTACAGCTATATACTACAGCAAGAAGCCAGTACAATTCATGTGAAGCAGCACATCAGTAAATAAACAGAACAAGAAAGGCCTTGCATCACTCCAGCAACCAAAAACTGCCACCTGAGAAGACATTCATGCCAATTTTCATTTGATATGCATAGGTTACAGTACCAGAGATGCTGCAATGACATAGATTTACTAATACATGTCAGGCTATGTGTTCAGTATTCCCCAAATACTTCTGTTGTTAGCTAGACAGTAGTATCTCATCCTCGGTATTATCTATTCTAGATTAAAACAGCAGTACCTCTTCTGTTTATCGTGTACTTTCTATATAAACATTTGAAAGAGAGCATTTAATGAAGCACCACTTGTGATTCAGTAGATGGCACTCTTATTAATGAATATCAAAGGTCAGTGTTGAGCAGCCTGCCCCACCAAGTCAAATCTTTCAGTGAACCAAGGTAAGGAAATTACAGATTTGCCTGGGAAGATCCTATAAAGCCCATACCCATCTTTTTGCAGAGATTATACTTGATGACCAACTGCTCTATTTCATATATCATCCAACCTTAACAAAAGATAAAATGGATGTTTGCCTTTCCAAACTAATTCGGCTGCAAATTATCAACAGCATGAAAATTCGTAACAGAACAATTTTCTATGCAGCTTCCTTTCAACTCCGAAAAATCCTATTAAGTTACATTGCCTTCTTGTGAAAGAACACCTAACTGCAACATCCATAGCATCTATTATTAAATACTTACAGTGATTTCCTCCTTTTTGCCCAAATGTTGTTGCCATTAAAGTTATCAGTGAAAGCCACAGAGGAACAAATATGGGTATAAAAGAGAAAGAATTGTGCCCATCTAGTCTGTGTACTAGTAAAATCTAAACAGGAAAAAAATAAACAATGTCAGTTTCTAATATCCATCTCCAAGCTTCTCTAAAACATACAGTGACCTTGGACCTTTATCTTCAGACATTTAAGGAAAATGGCCTCTACAGAAATATGAATTGACAGGTTCACTGTGAAGCAGATTTAACACACAAACATTCAAAAACATGATTCTTGGTTTTCCTTCATATTTACAGTTAATATTTATTCCCAAATAACACAGGGCATCTTAATTTCAAATTTAGAGAGGGAGAGAGAGAGCACACATGGAATATTCATCACTCACTGAACAAAGAACAAGAGACACAAAACTCCTTACACTTCATCCTACCTCAAAGGTGAGCAGTGGAACTACAATTGTCATCCAGCTGACAGCCATTGTGATGTGTGTCCTCCTTTGTTCAGCAATCACATCCATTGAACGCAAGAACAAAACAGACCAAACAATGTAATAGAGCACTACTAGACATAGAAAGGACATCAAGATCCACAATGGAACGCAAACAACCTGAAAGAAAAAAGAAGTTTACTGCTTTCTGCCCTACCCAGTGATGCATTTTCATTAGTCTTTATTTATATAAAGTATTAACAGTAAGTTACAATAAGTATCCACGTATTAAGACTAAAAAAGAACAAAATCGAGGGTAATCCTCCAACCCACTTCATCTCTAACAAAAAACCTTCACAAGTCATGTGGACTGTTATGAGCCATATCAACTCTCTGGGACTCCTAATTAAGCTCTGTGAACTCCATCAAGCCGAAACAACAGAAAATGAAGTCAAGATAGCTCTGCTTGAATAAAACTTTTGTGATTTTGAGTGGGCTCAAACAATACTTGAAATTGACCTCAACGTTTTCTACATTGGAGAACCTACTCAAGGAGGTTCCTAACGGAGATCCTTTACCATGTTTTTTGGAAAATAGTAAGAACAACCATAATCACGACAGATTATTAGCTTTATGGCAGTTTACAGAAATCCAGATATAGAACTTCTGTATTCTAAAACCACGTGCTTAGATCTACTGTTTCATATTTTGATAGTGACCACAGTAAATGGAATTAGATTACAAGGTAGCGTAACAAAAGTTATTTATCACGCAATATTTACCTACACATTTCTTAAGTCATCAGGCATTTTCCTGGCTAGTTTACTGTTCCAACTGGAAACTTTTGTTGAGGTTTTTATTTTTTCCAACAACTGGCCAGGGATTAATAACATTTGATGGCATGCCTCTCTTCCCCTGAAGGAAGGAATGCTATGCTCTTATCCAAAGAGCAGCCTGTTTCCCATGACTACTGAATGAACTTGCAGCAAAGGACTGTTAAATAAGCAAAATGGAGATCACAGACTCTGACCATACACATTAACTGTTCCCTACAGCAAATACTTATATAAAATTTAGTATTTGAACAAGTGTAAGAAAACACTTTACATACAAGCCAGGGCCATCTGATGATCTCATCGAGTCTGAGGGCAATAAATATGAATTGTAGAATATTAACTGAACACAAGATCTCCAGCTAGAAAGTGAAGAAAGAGAAAGAGAAGAAGTGGTTAACACTTAGCATTACGAGGTTATTTGCAAGACAACTTAGGAATCTGCCAAAGGAAAAAGCCAAATTATTCAGGCTGGAAAAAAACAAAAAAGAAATTAGGAAGTAACTTTAACTATTTTCTTTAGATAATAAATATTGATAGGTATTTTTTGGGTTTTTTTTTTTTTAAGTCCTTAAATTCAAAGTTATGAAATCTGTCTTAAAAAAAAAGTATTTTAATTGCTGCACTAATACATTAAATCCATGTAATTTTCATCTTTAACTAAGAGCAATCCAGTTTCTTTAACTAAGAGCAATCCAGTTTCTTTAACTAAGAGCAATCCAGTTGGAGCTCTGAGGAAAAAGAAATATACATAATAATGAAAGACCACATGCAAAATGAATAATTAATTATAATTCAAATTCTCAAGATACCTAGTTTGTGAAGCAATATAGAAAAACAATAGTTTTCATTACAAATATTAAATGCAAGCTTGTCACACATCCCAATTGGTGCTATGTAGTGCTCTGAAAGAAACACCTCATAACTATTTCCATGGAAAATACATCAGATACAGAGAGCACAATGACAGTATTTGATAAAGTAAATTCTCGACTACAAAACACTGCTTTTCAACTTCATCACAATTAGCTATGCATTTTTGCCAGAGACGAATAAGAGCCTGCATGGCATACTTGTCAAAATCTGCACCAGTGAAGGTGACCCACTGTTTCAAAGCTGCTATGATTATGTCATTGCTAGGACTATGTGGGCAATGTTTTCCATCTTTCATCAGCCCAAAGAGAAGTCAGTCAGAAAGCACCAAATTTGCATGGACTATCTAGTGGGTATGTTAGGACAGTCCAGACAAGATTGGTGATGTGCTCCACAATCTACAGACAATTATGGGGCCTGGTGTCATCATGTTGCAAGAGTAAGGTTGTCTTCTCTGGCCTCTGCAAAGTCAAGCCTTCAGCTCAGTCTGATGGGGAACTCACATGTTGCTACTCCACAGACTGCTGTTTTGATTGTAACTCACAGTAATGCTATCATGTCTTGCTACCAGTAATTATGCAATCCAGCAAACTCGCATTGGTTCAATATGTCCTAACAAATTCGCATAGGGTATTCTTTCTGTTCCTGTGTCAGCATTCATGGAACCATCCTGGCATGAACTCTGATATTCCAACATCGTCACCACTGTTTCCAACACACCACAGTCAATATTCAACTCTGTACACAATCCCCTGTTCGGGATCCACTGATTCATGCAGATGAGCTGACTGAGATGTTCTTCACTTTGTGGTGTGATAGCTGTGCATGGCTGTCTGGAACATGACTTCATTGACTTTCAGGTCACTGTCGCCACTGCTGAGATGCACCAAATAGTGGATTGCATCCACTATTTGGTCTCCTTACATGTTCAGAAAGTGCCAGTGAATGTCAATGGGTGCCTTTTTTTCCCCCACATGGAGGAATTCAATTCTGCCCCTCTGCTTCATACACACTTCGATGTCAGATGGCACTTTCTAAGACTGCTCTTCTGCTACCATCCATCACACAGCAACAAAGTGGAACAGAATACTGGTTGGTGGTGTGACAGCAGAGGTTGAACCTTCCCACATCTGCCTCTGATATTATGGGCAAACATAATGAAAGACTAGACTCAGCAAGATGCTACTCCTGAAGTTGATGGGCCAATCCTAGCTGGGTAGGAATTTCAAAGATCAAACAGAAACATTAACTGAAAAAAACTCAAGAATATCTGTAGTTAAGTTTAAACATTTTCTTTTTTACTTAACATGCGAATATATAAGCCTTCTTTGAAATACTTCATCTTTGAAATGAAGTATTTCTCAGAGGCAAACAATGTGTACCACTTCTCAGTAACATACATGTATGCTGTGTTCTCTTGAATAAATGTCTTTGGAGTTCATAACATTGGTAGGGAAAAACTACATTCTAACAGGTGTCAGGCACTTCCATACTTCAGAAGTCTGCACTGTTTAAGTAGGCATTGCTTTAACAAAACTAAAAAAAAAATGGATTTAAAGTAATTTTCTAACACTAACCTTCTGAAAAGTGTAAACAAGTAAAAAACAAGGACGCAACTCACACTTCAGCATAAGACCAAGCAACTAGAAGAATGCAAAGGCAAACAGGGAAAATAACAACTAATGAATATCACATACAAAAACAAGCTTTTTCTGAGCTCACAATGATGTTCGTATATGCTACTACAATTGCCATAGCCATGGGAAGTTCTTGAAAAGTCTCTTTAGGGTTTAAGCAGTATTTCCTGAAACTATTTAGAGAGAAAAGGAGCTAGAGGCAGAAAACATGAAATTATCAGTTTATACCTGCTGCCTGCATTCCCAAATTACAAATTAATCACACTGATTGAGAAGGTAAGAAACTTTCAACTCTGATTACCTAGGGCTCAGGAAGTCCAGGGATACTGCTGCTTAACAGTGAAAGGTATTTTTCAGTAATTTCAGTTTCTAAGGTTCTATTATTTTAGAGTTTGCAGTGTGTTCTTATAGCATACAGTAATAAAAAGACAGGTTTAAGATGTACTGCTGTTTGGTAGTTGAAAAAAAAAAATAATAAATGGAAGAGATGACTCAAAGTATTATTTCCAATCCTAACTTTTCATTTTAGTAGGTCAGGATAAACAAAGTTAGGCAGCCATGTATACTATGTTTTTCTGATAGGAACTCTTAAGAAACTCTTTATCTTGCATTGTCCTAGTTTTTATACATCGCAACAATTACCTCCAGGGACCTGTCATGTCGGAATCCCCATACGCAGGCTGCAACTGACACAGGAGATACAAAGAATAACGGCATGAAGACCAGAAGCCAAAAATGAGTTCCTCTCTCAATTCTGTCACACACCAGAACTTCGAACATCAGCAGTAGCAGGTGGATGCCTACTGCAATTAACATCGCTTTGAACTCCACACATGTTTCTCCTTCTGCTCTAAAAAGAGGTAAAGAGAGTATTCAGTTTACTTGCCAAAGAGAAAGCACACTGCTCTGCAAACAGCCCAAAACATTTTGTTTACAGGGATTAGTTTCAAGATGGTAACTCTGTTGTTTAAATAAATATACATCTTACTCCCAAGTAATACTGTTAAAATACAGCACTGATGAAGAAACAGGACTTTCTCCCCATAAAACGGTACAATTAGGTTATTTTCACTCAGACAAAAAAGCAAATGGAATTTTCACAATTTGAAATTTTTCTAAGGACTCAATAGCTGTGCAGAAAAAAAACAGGATTTCTGTGTTACAAACTAAACACTCAAGTTATTTGCTAGTAATGTGTATGATAACCAAGTCTAAAATTACCTGTTTGGTTCCTGCCCCAGCCCTCACTGACTCTACACCTTTCCCCACAAAATGTCCTTAGTCACCTAAATCTGCATATTCCAGCAGAATATTAAATATTAATTTTTTTAAAAAAAAAAAAAAAAAAAAAAAAAAAAGTGTTTATAATAACAGCACAGAGAGAAGTGTGGGGTTTTTTCCTATACAAACAGAACGGTTTCTGAAAAAGGCAAATCAGACAGTTCTCAACCACACAATAGAATGCATCCGAACAAGATCTGTGCATAAAACTTTCCATTTTATATCCATCATGGAAAGAAAAGTGGTATGAATTTATAACATTTGATATAAGGTAGTTTCCTTTCCTTAGCATGTTCAAGTTCACATCCAATCGATATTGTCAGAAAAGTCAGTACTTGTGCATTTAAAAGTCTGAATGCTATTTTAGCTTACACTGATAATTAAAATATCACAGTTACACACCTTTGACAAAGAACAAACAGGAATTTATAATTTGTCTGCATAAGCACCTCACTTTGGAAATGTTACATGTCTGTGTATATCAGTGTGTTAAACTACGTGGTTATTTCTTATCAAAACGTTATTCTAGCCTAAAGAGAATTACCCATCCTCACTGCATATTCAAGAATAACTAAATACTCATTCATCTGTACACTGAGATTACATATCAAGGTGAAGAAAAATCCACCATTCTTCAAAATGATCTGTATATTTAAGAAGCTGATTTAAGAAAATAATCCAATTAAGTACAGCAGATCTCTAGTGCTATAAAGGCACATTTTTATACGGATTACGTTAAAGCAAAGAATTCTCAGTGTTCAAACAGAAAGATGAGTTCCCCCATGACAGGTTTTAGCTTCCCAAAGGCAATATCCTCGAAGCTTGTGAGAAACTGTCGCAACTGCGATGAAGACATCCATAGCCATATAATACCGTCTGCACTCACTTTAAATGATTATCATAAGCTACGTGTTAAAAACAAACCTTCCAGATGTTATGTCTTACAGTTTTTAAAAATCTATTTGTGGGTTTATTTCAGCAGTAAGATGTCCGACGTTCCCTCTGTTCTGCAAAACAAACAGCCACAACTTACCGATACTGCGGGTTTCGGGCCCACACTCCCGTCCCCACTGAGGCGCCAACAATCACCATCAGCTTCCACAGCCATATTGGAGCAAAGACAGCCCAGTAGCTCCACTGAATTTTGTCATCCAGACGTAAGGATAGCAACACAGAGAAAAGCAGCAGGCAGGCATAAATAAGAAATTTGCTAGAAAACAAGCAAAAAGAAATTTAGGCAGACAACTCGATTTGTTAAAGAAGAAGTAAATTAGTCGTAGCTAAAATTGAACAGGACAATTCCTATCAGGAAATGCCTTTCAAAGTCCTTTGCAAAGAATCAGATCAGGTCTGAAGAGTCAAACATTCTACCACAAACGTAACATGTAATCTTTTCACATATAAGATCCCTGCTTCAAGGGAACACATCTAAAGCATTCCTTCATGACAAACATAACAAATGGACTTCTATAAATAGCTCCCTCCCACAAGGATCCAGCCCAGAGCTGTGCTATTACAGGCTTAGAAACATGCCAGCCGTATGTCTTGTGGGGAAATGCGTTCTTTCATAGAAATCAAATAATATAAGTTAAAAATAGGGTGGGCAAAGCTACAAAAACGATGTAATTTTGTTCTGAACGTCAAAGAACGATTAAAGATGAAAGG
This sequence comes from Tragopan temminckii, assembly GCA_028571105.1. Classification (NCBI taxonomy): domain Eukaryota; kingdom Metazoa; phylum Chordata; class Aves; order Galliformes; family Phasianidae; genus Tragopan; species Tragopan temminckii. The sequence goes on from JAOWBP010004006.1 coordinate 16,589,573, forward strand.
CGGTTACGTGCTGTGATACGGCAGGCTCCACAGATCGCTTTTGCAGTCCATTACATGAAACCAATGTTATAGAAAAAAAACCACCACAGGTTAAGCTTTTCACAAAGTCAGTGACTATCAAATCAATCTCGTCACTGCAACACTGGGGGTCCCCACGTAAGTTTAAAATCGTTACGATGACACACTGCATAAGCAAGTCAATCCAAGGAGGAACAAGTGTGCACAGAGCGTTGGGAAAGGGGCACAGGAGCTGTCTGCTCCTCACACAAACAACTGCACAGGACACAACCTGCTCACACTGCAGGAAGGAAAAAAAAAAAAAGTCATCCACGCTTCAGCTGCCATTCAGCAGACGATCTGCTCTGTAAAACACGGCGTCACGCTGCAGCAACGCGCCCGTCATGACGCGCATCCCGAGGCGCGGATAACACGGCATAGATAACACTGCGAGCAAAGCGCTGCCTGCATCCCAGCGGCGCAACTCACTGCCTGCTCTCACCCTCATCAAAAGGCCACACAGCTCCCAGCGAGCCGGGCTGCCTTGCTTCTACCCACAACGAGGATCTCAGATGCCCTTAAGGACAACGAGCAGCACTCGGCAGCAAAGCCCCACTCGGTTCCGGAACGCACTTCCCTGCTCTTCCATCGCTTTCAAGCGGGCGTCGAACACCGCCGCAACAACGCATTTCCTGCAACGCCTGCCGCCCTTCCTCCGGTGCGCGGAGCCGGCTGAGCACCGCCCTCCGTCACCGCGCCGCGAGCCCGCGCCCAGCCCGCCCACTCCGAGGGCTCCTCCGTGTGCGGATCCCTCGTAACGTTAACGCCGCAGACCGAGCTCACCGCCGCAGCCTGCTCGGCAAGGCGGCGGAAGCCCCGCGTTCGGAGGGCCAGAACAAAAGAACGCCG
>JAOWBP010004006.1:16595517-16621136 GCA_028571105.1 Tragopan temminckii
CACTGCAACACTATTGGGCGCCTCTGCAAAATCACAGTGCATAAATTACAAAGCAAGCCCTTTCACAGTAAGTACAGAGCTGAGCACAAATCATAATAATATCCTCTTAATCCCCAGAGCAGAGCAGAGCTAAATGCATCTTTAAAATGTTCAAGAACTGTTACCTTTTTATTTTGCTTTGTTTTAACTATACTGCAGCGAGCTTAAATTTCTATCATCACATTGCTCCAGGCAGTGCGTCTCTGAGCGTGCATGCTTTCATCCTTTCAATGTAGGTGAGAGGAGTTCTTCATGGCACGTGTGGTTTGGTTCTAACTGTAGTTACACTGCATCGTTCCCTGCTGCAACTGCTTTCACTTGAGGTCCAACAGCAACTTTCTTGTTATAGCATCCTCAGGTAATACTATGATGCTTTATACGTTTACTGAATCTCATTACTTATTTGTCATGACTATATTAATGTTAATTTTTGAAACTTTTAGGCATGGACCTTTCAGCCCATAATGAGTGTCTGAACACTAGTGCTACAGAATGGTAGGCTCTACTGTATTAGGAAAGAATACAGTAATCAAAGTGACTTTGGTTATAAATTTTGATTGAAATGATCTGTCATTGCCAGTCAGTTTAATATATTCATTACATTACTTCAGTAAAAAGATTCCTAGAAATATCCAGTTGCTTGGTCATACTTAAACTGGCACTCAGTAGTACTCCCTTTGTATGCTGTACCACTCCATGACATAGCAAATTCACAGTGCTTTTTTGTTATTAATCTATGCATTTTGTATTTTTAACACTGCCTTTTCCCAGCAACATAGGAAATTATTTGATCACAAAGATTAAAGAGCAAAATACGACCTGGGAATAAATATCCTAATATGATCAGCATATCACAGGTCTGCCTCACTCTTCATTCAAGAAAACCAAACTCATCATTAATGAGGGATCATTAACGAGTTCAGAACTTGAAATGCCAGCCCCCCTAAAGTAAGATAAGACTTGGTTCATACTCTGGCCAAAGCACAAGCCAAAGGTAAGGCTGTGCCAAGGCATCAGACACTGCCTGAGTGTCTTCTGTGACTCCACCACTCCTGGTCCCTGTGGCAAGTTACACAAATGCAGGAATAGCAGTAATGCTGTCTTGGGCTCTAGGAGGAAGTTTTTCACTTGGAGGATGACGCACTGGAGCAGGTTGCCCAAGGAGGCTGTGGATGCCCCATCCCTGCAGGCATTCAAGGCCAGGCTGGATGTGGCTCTGGGCAGCCTGGTCTGGTGGTTGGCAACCCTGCACATAGCAGGAGTTCGGAACCAGATGATCATTGTGGTCCTTTTCAACCCAGGCCATTCTATGATTCTATGATTCTATGACCTGTTAGACCTGTAGCTCGCCTCTTGCGGAAAGCATGAACACCCTTTGTACCCACTGTACATGGTCTATTTACGCGGTAGTCAGCTCCCAGATGGATGAAACTATTAACATCAAACCAGTTCTTCATGACAATATGAAAAGAAAAGGGAATTTTCTTATCTGCAGATACTCTACTTAAAGGCTGTGCCAGGAGATGTATATCTCAATCAAAAAACATCACCTTTTTTTTCCCCCCACAAAGGTTGAAATCCTTGTATGTGATTTTTATGGTGCTTGGGAAATGGATGAAAAATCACAAACATTGCCAAATGTGTAACTAGAAAAACTGCCTTGGAGTGGGAGGGGGAGCTTAGAAATAAGCAGCTGCTGTGTAATCAAAAGCTTTTACAAAAATTAATTAAGTCTCTTTACCGAGACTGACTGATTCTGGGAGTTATTTTCCTGCAGACACTATGAGATGTTCAGCTTAACTTTCTAAAGTGCACCTCATGTCCACTGAACAGGAACCATCAACAAGAGCACAAGACACCTGAAGCTGCACAGAGTGCACGCTTTTGAAAGCATGACATGTAGTGAGAAACTGAAGCTCCAACTATTTCTGGGTACTATTTTCTGATTTCTTTGAATCCAAGTTAACCAAAGACTGTTGTCTGGGCTAGAAGTTCAACTTCCATAAGTGTCATCAATATGCAGTGCATTTTCACAGATGGCAATGGCAAAATATAATGGCACTGAATTGAATCTAAATGTAATCTTCATTTAACTGGTCAGCTGCACTTGAATGAAGAGATTGCTGATGACTTAAGAGAAAAGAAGGCAAAAAACTCCCTAGATATAAAACCAAGATTAGGCTACATCTTGTGAGACGTCAGAACACCTGATCAGCAATGCCCCAAAAGGCTCCTGTAAGGCTTCACATGCCACTATTTGCTTCACAGATGTCACTATGGAGAGAAAGTTGAACCTTCACACCAAATCCTGTCTCTCAAAACATCCTTTCTCACTTTTGGCCATCTAAACTCCAAGATGGTGTCAGGCAATATGATAAGAAGTTGCTTCTTCAGATCTACTGGCATCCCACTGGGTTGGAAAAAGCCCCAGCACTCCTAATAGCTTTAGTATATGCTTACAGCAAGAGTAAGGCTTCACTGGTAGAATGGGATTTTGAAATCCTGTGTTTTGACCCCTGGTTTAATGGAGCTACAGAATGTGGAAGCCATCTGCATCTGGGCAGTCAGACAAAAAACCTGTACCCACAGTCTGCAAAGCACCGTGCAGATTCAAGCTTTATGTTTCTGCTTTGGGATTGAAGTCAAATAGCAAAGGTAAGTAACTTAAGCATAATCCAGAGTAGTGATTTTTAAAAATAGAAAATGATTCCTCTCCCAAATAATAGATCATAATTTTGTATTTATGAATCACATACCTAATTTTCAGGTGTTTCCTGTGGTATGTATTGAGTCAGATACCATCAGGCATTCACAACAAGTTTTAAAAATATCTTTTTAAAAAAAAAAAAAAAGTAATATGAAATGCACAGTAACTCACCAGGCAAATTCCAACAATATAACAGGAACACCTACGTAACTCTTTTTTTCCATGTAAACAGAGACCTATGATTGAAGTCTGAGCTCCCATAGTTTTGATGCATAAAAGTATGCATTATACACACCGTCTCAGCAGGCACTCATTATGCAGTCACAGCAGAGAAAAAGTAAATGCTTCACTGAACAAGGAGGAAAGGGGAGATTTTTCACTAGTTCTCTTGAAAGATAGCAACAATGTAGAGAAAAGAAAAATTATTGCATACTTCTTTTTTATCCACAATTTGTAATAAAATTATTCATTGATAATAAATGGCTAAAACAGTACTTCAAATAAAAATTTTTTCTGGAATCCATAAGCTTCAAGAATTTGTTGTCATTTGAAGAGTAGCTACATGAGTATATGAAACTAACTAGGTAATGTACAACCTGAGTAAATTATTAATTCAAGTTAAACCAGAAATAACAGTCTGCCCTTTAAGGTTTGGGGGTAAATGATAAATGTTCAATGACTCCAGATGCAGTTGCTTAAAGCTAGAGTTAACCCAGAAGATATAGTTTTGTTCTTTATTTTTCTTCTACAGAAGAGGTAAATTAACCCATTGGCTTCAGCTACCTTAAATAGCACAGATTATGTCAACGTGTACACTTAAAAGAAAGCTACTCTTAGATGACATCATCCATTCTTTCTCCAAAGCACACAGCATGTATTACCTTTAAGACGTTTCTCCAGTTGTGTATAAAAATACAGGTTTCATGCACTACATATCCTGCTGCGCTCAGCTTTGAAGTACCTGTATTTGCTTCATTCACCTAATTGCAAGAGAAATGCACACTCAGTATGTCAACAGCTACCAAGACACCCAAGTTAAACACATCTCCGTGCAGCTGCAAGTATCCCAAAAACTCCGGCTTGCACTGTGCCATGCCTGAGCATCCGTCTGGGAAAGACAGAAGTGTGGTTGGCTTCCACTGAACTTTCATTCACTTGATTCTCCCCCTGCATCAAAACCATAAAACTCTGAACCGAAGTATTCCATTGCCCGTTGTGCAGGAAGAGCTAGATCCGAATGAGAAACAACTGTTGCTGTCTTATGGAAATCAAGATTTAATTGATTTTGCCACCTTGCACTGCAATGAAGTTCTTCCCCTCTTCCAAAAGTACAGATGAAACTAAGCTAAACTCCTAGTGGAATATTCCACAATGCATTGATTAGGACATTGTTTTGTGGAGAAAAAAAAATAAATCAAAGCACTAATTTGATTAATACATTAACCATTATTTATTAAAAAAAAAAAGGTAATCCATTCATAGGAATTTTGGGAACTTCCTGCCCTATCTGGAATACAGACATTAACCCCAGCACCCGCCTGAGCCACATCGCAGGCTCCTGGAGCTGCCAGCACTCCTCCTTGCAGCTAGCTCTTCTGAAGTACTTCCTCCAGTAAATAAACAAGTACTGACATGATTTTACCGACACTTTTCAGAAAGCAACTCTCTCTCTTACAGTGACACGTGGTTCAACATTTCAATGTATCGAATTATTTTGAGGGTGTATTTTCAAAGAGTTGCACCTCTCATCCAAACCAGAAAACCTGTTCTCGACAAAACTGCCTCTTACAGCCTTCTGTCTGTTCTGGAGTTGAGCAATCTGACTGCTGCACACCCAGTCGCACAACTCCTGAGCACCATGACCAGAACTACCTGGCAGTTCAAGGGCTTCCATCACCTGAAAGTAAGACCATCACTAAGAATGTGAAAAACAGATTTATTCTTCAGCATGGAACTGAGATGGGAGCAAACCAACATTGGACATCTCCCAGGAAGCAGTTTAAAAATAAAAGATAGTGACTTACTACACATCATAAGAGCGTGATCTGCTGTCCCTACTGATACAAATGAACATTGTTTATATCTGAGGAAAGAATGCATTTTTAAGAATGCAAACAAACACAGATTATCTGTTTAAATTAATGAAGCATGTAAAGTATGTCAAGGACAAATCATACAGACTTTTTCACTGGTTTTAATCTGCACCAGTTTTCACACATTCTTAAATTGGTCTGGACATTTTGAAGGTTAAAATGCAATGAACTCTGAGAACATTAACATGAAGTTCAATGTGATGAACGTCAGTCATACACTGGCAGTACAGAATTTCATTTTTGCCAGGGGCAAGGCGAAAAGCATAAAGGAAACTTGTTACATTAAAAGATAAGAAGGAATTAGTAAGCACTAAAGCTGAAACAGAAGATTACACAATTTTCTGTAGCATTTCTCCAATTCAAGCTTTACAGCCAAAGAAGTCAAAGACAGTGCAGTGACTGTAAAGCTGAGAAGCATGTAGTAATAAGAGTGGCTAAAACCTAAACTTTGGAGGAGTGCTCTCTAAGTCTGCTTCTGGAAGAGCAATGCTGTCCAGTGCACCAGGAGTGGCCTCTACACTCATTACTACACACTATTACCCCATAAATTCTTCCACTTATATCTTGCCACTACAGGTTCTTAGATGAGACTAGCACAAATAATCCCTGAGAAAAATAGCAGCTGGTATTGCACTCCTGAGTCATTGGGTCAAATTCTGTTATGAACATCTAACTATTAAGTTTTAGACAGGTATATGGCCAAGCTTCAGCCTAGCCATCTGAAAGAGGCCCTACATTCAGCATGCAGCCAGCCTGGGATCATAGATGCCAAAAAATACATGAAGTATGTAACCATGGGCAGTGAGTCAAGCATTTAAATAACCCCACTATCCATTTAAGGATAACATTTTTAACAGATGCAGTTGGTTACTAACTATACAGCAACTCCCATTCCCCTCCAGCCTCCTCTGCCTTGAGGTTGTTGAAATTTTGCCACTCTGTTGGCAACGTTATTTTCATAGCAGTTGTTGAACACGAGGTCTAAGGTGAAAAAACCCCCGTGGTGTCTGTTGTTGATGGGTTTGACTTTCTGCTGAACAGCAAACCATTCTGCTGAATGGTTCCTACTGATTCCTCTTCCTACATGCACTGCTTTCTGCATCTTCACCTTTCTTAGTGCTTTGGTTTGCAAAGAACCACTGGAGGTAATTTAGTCCAAACATCCCACTCCAAATAGGACCAGTGTTGGCTGGTTTGCTCACAGACCGGCCAGGCAAGTTTTGAGAAACTTCAACAGCTGAAAAACCACAGCCTGCCTGGACAACCTCTTCCAGGTCTGAAGTTTCCTGCTGTGAAGTATTTTCCCCAAGTCTAATCAGAACCTTTCTCACTGCAACCCGTGACCTTCAGTTCTTGCTTATTCCCATCCTTAGCAATCAGTACCACTTTCCACCTTCTTTGGTTCTTCTGTATGTTAGAGGTCAATGAGGAGTTCACAATTTATAGCCTGTCCTGGTTTTGGCTGGGATAGAGCCCCTCACAGATAAATTCCAACCACTCTCCTGGAAACATACACATGAGCAGTTGTGTCTTGTGCAAGAATACTGCTATAAAACACAGATGAAAAGTCCATATGTTTAAATTGTTATAAGACAATAATGCTGATTGTTGAAATGTACTTCAGGTTAAAGCTGTAGCATGTTTCCATCAAGCAGTTGCAGAAAATTCTGTCACAGTCTGGCAAAGTACTACAGCATGAACTTAGTCTTAAGCACTTAAGTAGTCCCATTGATCTTCAAAGGGATTATTCACATACTTAAGTTAAGCACGTTATTAAATGTTTAGATGGATCACAGTCTAGGTCACTGTTTCAGTGTAAACTTGGCCCAGGTCTATATAATAACATCAGATTTTTTTTTCCTAGACTGTACAATACTTAGAGTTGAATGTTAGTGACTACATATGTACAGACAAGGCATATTCTTCAAAGAAGGGGTTTGTTCTATTATCCTTTCTCATTTGGGATCTGTAAGTTCTATCAGATTAGAGCTGTAATTACTTGATTATAACATATAGACAGATATGCAAAATACTGTTAGCTAGCATTGAACAAAACACTACAGAACTTGCTTATTGACACTACTTGCAAGAGTAACTCAAGACTTAGCTGACTATCTGTATATATTCAATACAGACTGTAGACAGAGCAGAAATACTGAACAGTCTAAAGCAAATATATGCTAACTCTGTACTGACGTTTTAAATGACAGCTAAGCACTGTCAAGTAGACAGAACATAATAAAATCATTAGTGTGTTGCAAGGTGGTTAAAATTACGTGATGACTGTGGCTTTGATTAAATGCTGGGGAGGGGCAGGGAGGAAAACCCCATAAAATACAAGATCCCCAAGTCTCACTTCTAACTTCATCATTCGTTGTGCTTAGATTTAGTTCTAGTAGTAATAAAATCTGTTTTCATTACCAAAAACACGGGATCGCTGTAAATCAAAGATTTCCGTACTCTCACTATGTACGTCAATTTTAATCTTGGAAAACAAAATTCAGAAGAAAATGTAAAGAGGAATAGTACTGTTACAAGTGTCTATTCTTTTCTGTGTGGCTTGCTCAAATAATACCATCAACATCAATACTATCAACTGAAAAAATCCAGGAACTGAAAGATTTCTTTCACGGTCCAGGTTAAAATGGTTTAAGTGTTCTTATTAAATATACTTATCAAGAATTTCAGTTTGCAAACTACAGTAGGGCTCTAAAGTCCTGAATTTATTTGAGTAAAAAGAAAAGATGGAACACAATATAAGAAAAATACAGCAATAATATGTGGAACACATAATTCAAGACAACAGATTCATTCTCAAAGTACTAAACAAGTCTTTGTTTGAGCAAGCATGCAGTTTACCTACAATAAGGTTGTCTTATTTCATGAAGCAGTTTGCATGCAAGAACTCACCTTGGAAATAAAAAGCAATGCAATTCGAATTTAAAAATATGCATGGTTACAAAAATATCACAACTAAAATCATTATTATCAAAAGAAGGAATCCAGAAATCTTATTTTGATTAAATATAACAAAAACTTCTTAATTATTTCACTCAAGTAAGAGGAAAATGCTTGGAAGAATTTAAGTGCTTTAAAAAGGACTAATTAAACCCATTCTTACCACTTTGAAGAGAAACTGGAAGAGAAGGGAATGCAGCGTCAGCATATTATCCCCCAAGTCTGGGTTACTTTGTTCACTATGAGAGCACAAGTCTCCCTGACTTATTTAAAGAAGAATGCTTTATTGTATGTACTTTTATGAGCATGTACCCTAAGTACCATCAAGTACTTTGCATAGATTCCCACCAAAATCAGAGCTCTGTTGATGTTTGGCAGGTTTTGCGAGGTAACATCACATCCATTCATCTTCCCTAAGACATCCTGCCAGTCAGTTTCCAACATACATAATTTACTGTCAGTCATTTACAGAGATCAAAGGCAGCTGTGTCACGCCAAAAGCACTGTATTTGCACATTAAGTAAAGCACTGTGTCTGGTATAGAAACAGTCTAGTAGAAGCACCTTTTGTGTCTGTTATAAGCAGTCCTCTACTTGCAATTCAGTAACTACTTTGGGTTGTTAAGACAATACAGAATAGATTCTGTTTGTCTTTCTAGTGAAACTTCTGAAATTCCTTCTAATGTTGATTTTAAATGCTAAAATTTATCAAATGGTGATTTGAGAATCACAGTGAAAGAGGTGTTTTGAAATAATTTTGTTGGAGTAAGTTTTACAAGACAACCTACCTTGACTGGGAAACCGCAAATCTACAAAGTGTGCATTTTTCGTTGTCTGGGTGTTTTGTTTGCTTGGTTGGTTTTTGTTTCAGAAAAATGTAAAATGAAATCTTCATTCATTCTTTGGAGTTATCCCTCTCCCCACACTCCCTAGGTAAAGAAAATGCCAGCAAGATCCTGCAATTAAACAACTATGAGCAAGTAAATCTCAGCAGCAACAGGCAAACGGCCAGCGTTGCCTTGCTGCCGTTGTTACAGCTTCTAGCAAGGCCACAGTTCATCAGGTCTCTCAAACAGCAATCTCAACCAGAGAGTCTGTAAAAACACAGTACCTTATTACTGTGGAGGATAAGGAGAGCAGTAACAGTCACTTTTTCCTCTTTTCCTTACAGATGCAAACAGTGCTGGAAGCACCAGTCAGTCAGACCACATGTCGGTTCCACAACTGCCACCAATAAAAACTTGCGGCAAAATCCCCTGACATTAACTTGCTGATACGAGCAGCTCCAGATATTCAACTGGGGCCATATGTACAGGATGTGTTAATAACCCCCTCCAAAAAACCATAGTATGTTGAACCAGCAAGTTTTGATTGCTATTACAGCTGGACTTTTATGTGCTAATTAGTTTTGCAAATTCGACGCTTGCACATTTTGTCAGACTCCTACACAGGGCAACCAACCAAAGTCACACTAACAGAACAATCACTTTTGGTTTTCTTGGCTTTCTACCATCCAGTTCCTCATAGAGACTTACTTTTTTTCAGAGCAGCTCATTGTCTTGGAATGATGATTCTTTAAGTCATCTGATAAATAATTTTTAAAAATAGATACATTTTAATAACGTGATAAGACATTCCATGTTACAAATGCAGTGCACAGCCACGTAGATAGCTGGCTGCAGGCAGTTCTGCTCTCGGAGCTGTGCGTACCCCAGGCAGCCCACAGTGGCAGCTCAGGGGTGTTCCCTTCAAGGCAGCCGAAGCAGATTCCCTGTGCCTGGCTAGGGGCAGCTCGCACCTCAGGCCCTGCACTGGGACTGCCAGCTGTGCACTCCTACTGCCTCCACAGATGGGTTTGGGCTTGGGAAGAAGCACTCTAGCTTCTATAGGAAACCCCGCAGCTTTGCTTGGTTGGAAGCACCCTTCAGTAGCAAACCTCACTATCAAGTGATGTGAAATAGAACCTTCCTTTCCAAAGCCCCATGCATTCATACCTCCTCTGGGATAAAAGGCAGGTACAGGTCAACAGCACTTCTGATCAGAAGACATTTCTCGCTTTCCAGTGCCTCTGTTTTCTATCTACATTAGGATAAGAGATCTCAGATATGTAGGAGTGCTGAAAATGTGTTCTGTTCATTAATGCTTGTAGGACAGTTTCATAATCAGGTGTTGGAGGATAAGTAAGGACTGTGAAAGATACTGTTATCATTTTTTTGTTAGATCTAATTTATGTTATTCTCTTTCTTGTGGTTAGATACCAGGTTCCAATCCCAGAACTGTTGTGCTGAGCTCTGCTATCTACTATTTTTGCTCTGTTTTAATCTACTTTAGTTCTGGTCTAGATTGCCACCATCAGCATTGCTACATATCCCATTAGGCAGCAACAGCAATGATTTATTATTTAATGACAGCAGTGTGGCAGAAGTGCTGGTGTTATGTTTCTTAATATCTATAAAGAGTTCAATAAAACAATCTGCTGAAGGTCTTTTTGTTTCTCTGATGGACAAAGATATTTTCTACAGACAATACAGGAGAGCACACAGTAGTAAGTATGAATCTCAGTAGGAAACCCTCTGTGCTTTATTCAACTCAGTCAACATTCTTCAGGCATTTCCTAAGATATTAATTACTTCCCAAATCATCCAAATTAAATACAGTTAATACATTCCAAAAGACTTACCTTCAGCACAAACTCACAGTTTGCAGGAGCTTAAACCAGCTGATCAGGTGCACAGACATCTTACCGCATCCTCAAAGCCACAGAACTAGACACAAGGCAATGCTGCTGGCATCTAGGCATATAAACTTTACATAAACACACACAACACTGCATGCAGAGCACTTTCACATTTTATCTTCAGTCTCGGTGCTGAGTATTTTAAAAGTGCCATAAGATCTTACATTTCCTTTTAAATATCAAGATCCGAGTTTCCAAAGCTGGCGAGCTAATTCACAAAGTCTAGCTTTAAGACACAATTCACTATAAGCAGAAAATAAAATGGTCTGCAGAAAGCTTTTCTTTAACAATTTTAGAGTCCGGTTGTTTCCACTGAATTAAAAAAAAAAGAAAAAGAAAAAGAAAAGAAAAATGAGGGGCTGGGAAATAACTGAACCCCATACAGCTGACAGGAGTAATAAAATCACTGCTTTCAGCAATGTGAAAGGGTGCCGAAGCATTGAAAACATCTATTATCACAGTGTGATTACAAGGCATTTGGACAGTTCCCTTTCCACTGGAATCAGCTGGGAATACGTGAAGGTAATCTGAACCTGTAGAAGATAGTCTATGAATCCAGGAAAGAGGTCTAAACAAAGTGGGTAATAAGAATGGAAAAAACTCTAGATTCAGATCTATAAACTATTTATTTTTATAAGTTACGTACTCAGCTTTGGACTAATGACAATATTCTTGGAGTGGGACACATTCCTGAGGAAGCTTGGGGAGATCTCTCATATACTCTAAGTAGACTTAGAGTCTGCTGCACTTTCTCTAAGAAATCTATTTAAGAATCAGCTATATCTAATGATGGCTCAATTTTGTAGCCATAAAACTTGGTTGTCTATTGGCAATTCTAAAATATTTCTGATTCATTAGCTTAATTTTCCTGGTATATACCAGTGGGACTTATCCACACAAAATGAGAGCAAATTCAACAATTTATGGTCTGGGATTTTGCTTGTTATTCCCATACAAATCTCTACAGACTTTACAGAATGTGGTTAAACCTCAAATGGATGTACAGAAGTGTTGAGCTGACTCAGACCGCTTAGGCATAGTGAGCACTGTATTTTACAAACATTCACAGAGTGATACAAACACGTGTAGACATACACTAGGTGTGCTTTTAGAAGGTTCTGTTGACAGCCTTCTTTTAATAGCTATTAGGTTGCTCATTCTTTCCATTTTCCATTAGCAATACTTTAACCATCCAAGACCAGTAATGTTGTACAAAATGTATTTATCCAGATGAGTATGAAAGCAAAATGGCAACAGAAGCAATAACACAGAAATTGTAATCACAAGCATTTAAACTGCTGAGAATTATGGCTTCTAACTCAACTTTATTAAGACAGATATTTACAGAATGCACAGGGAATTTTTAAGATTTCAAAAGATTTTTTTTGTTTGTTTGTTTTGTGTTGGTTTTTAAAAAATAAAATTTCAGGCCTTATTCTTTATAAATTGATCAAAATATATTAAGATTCCTTCAGAGTATTCATAAATGCAAAGCTGACTGGCACACAGGCTGATCACTGGGTACGGGACTGATCACTTCCATCTTCAGGCTACAAGTCAAGCTCTGTTCAGGCTGCTTCCCATGCTCGACTCCATTAAAAATAGCAAAATGCATTTTAAAACCCCAAGCTTTGCATACACATTACTTTTCTTCCTTGCTCTTTTCCTGATGGTTAATAATGCATATAAAAGGTAGAGGTCTGTGATAGCAAAGAAACAGCTGGGATTTCCCAAAACTGTGTAGACAATTATTGAGATGGATATCTCTATGACAATATCTTAAAAAGGTCACCTCACCAAGGCATCAGTGGAAACACTGAGCTGAAGAACAAATCCTATTCTCAAGTCATGTTGATGACTTTGATGAATAGTGTTGTGCAGAATAAGCACAATCTAAAGACAAATATGTCAATAGCATTAAAATGGTGAAAAAGTGGTGCATTTTAAAAGGCAGATAAAATTAAATTTAAAAAGAAATTGTATTTAGAAATGTCATATCAGGGGAAAAGAAAACTGCAAGAAAAAAAAATGATGCCTTAAAAGACTTGACAGTGCCCTTTAAGAAGTGTGGTAGGGTAAGCTGGTTCTTGGAATGCAATCTGTAATTTTCAGTTACAGCCCTCAGCAAAAAATGGCAATAAACCTTTGCTGGAGTCATCTATGATATGTTCATAAGATATATAGCAACTCTGAATTTGACTGGAAGACAGTTCATTGTACTGACTCAATTTCTAAATGTAGTATCAGAAGAAATTGTCTAAAAAGGTACACAATTTTCATCACTACAAAAAGCCTTGACTGCAGTTGTCAAGGATCTTAGCAGACTAAAAAAGAGGCAGATGTCATTACGGTTCCCACATTATGGCAACAGAATTAAAGGGAAACACAGTAGTACTGCTAGGTGCAGTGCATTTGAGCAGGAACTTTGATAGACTCCTTCCTTTTGCTTGCTTTCCTGGCTGCATGAGGCATTAACAACTCCTCGAGAGCAAGCTAGTGATATAAACAAGAGAGCTCTATAATCCTGCTACAGTTTTTCTGAATTTATAACCACATAAAGAAATCTATGCAAACCTTGGCTCTTATTTTGAACATTCTGGGAGAACAAAATAAAATAAAATAACCCTGGTATTACTGAATAATTGTGGAAACTACTAGTTGAACTACAGAGATTTCAGATCATAAAAAACACTTTTTTTCTTTTTTTTTTTTTACATGCCGCCATTTTTTAATGTAAGATACCACTCCAGTTGACTATTTTTTGTATATGTATATATGTATGCATACATATAATTAAGTAGATGTAGTATACCTCCTTAAAAGCAGCAGGACATGCATGTACACACACTGTGCCAAAGTACAACCCTGGCTCTTTGTTCTGCTGACTGGAACTGGACTCATCATGAGCACTTCCAAGCACAGCAGGGCATTACAGGCAACTTAGAACTCATCCTCTTCAGGCAAGGGAACACGCTCTCATGTTTCTCCAGGCAGTATTTTTGTATAGAACTCACTCTTTCAGGACTATAGGAGAACTTGGGTAGGAACACCATTAACAGCACAGAAGACAGTGGTAACCAAGACTCATTCAGGATGCCTGCACAGCCTGTGGAGACCACAAACACATTATCCTCTTTTTATCTCATTTTCTGTGACGCAGAAAAACCAAACAGTATCCACTAAATGAACACTCACACAAATGGGACTCTGTATGCCAAATGAATACGCTATGATGCACTAGTTAGTTTACTCCTTCAAAAATCACTCAGTCGCAGATACTGTTCCTGTGTTCCCTTCAGCACAACAGGCTGCCGAATGCTGGAATTCTACACTGGCATTCAATAATATTTTGAATGCAATGATCTAAAAGCTCTTTATGAAGTAGGATGACTTTAATGATCTCTTCTTACTTCCATGGTGCAGAAAAGTAAATGTTACGCTTGATGTCAGTCGATTTCCTTGATTTTGCTCTCCAGTAACAGCACAGCATCGTGCCCATGGGTCAGTAAAAAAGCTGCTGCTGTCCATGTTCGGAATTCAGTTGTTTCTTACTGCTCTTTTCTGGCTGCACACTTCTAATATATACCTATTTCTGAGCAGCCTGAGCTAACTACATCATTAAGAAAGTGAAAATAATTTTCAGCTTTTTATAGAATAATAATGAAGTTTAAATTATGTGAATTATAGAAGATGTTTGTGATGCATATCCTCTTCAACGACATCAATTAGTGCTTCTGATCATGTTAGTTTTCTAGCAATGCAATTGCACTTACTCACCACAGGTACACACAGAGCAAACCTAAGTTTTAATAATGCTTTGCATCCTACAGCAGTGAACAGATTTAAGAAATTTCATCACTGAATTTAAAAATATGTTAAAAAAAGGGGGAAAAAAAAGAAAAAGAAAAGTAAGGGCTCAAATTAGTAACCACCTGGAAATTACTTAACTTTCCCTGCAAATACATTTATATTAAAACACACAGCTATGCTCCTAAGTAGTACAACTACAAAGAATACCAATGAATCAATCATCTGTTGCTCTTATAACTTGACTGACAAATGTGCTGTTGCAGAATTACTGTTTGGAGAGGAGAATCATGCATGTCAAACACAAAGGCACTTAGCAGCTCTTTTTTAATCCTTTTCTTCCTTAAGCTGCATAGGGAATTATTACCTGACTGTGATAATTGGCAGTTACAAGAAATATATATATATATGTATATAAATAGAGTAGCTGTTACATTTCTAAAATGCAAGTAGGCATTTACCAAACAAATAGAATAGCTGCACCGTTGAGTTACTAAGGACGTTTGGTTTCCTTAAGCAGAATGTCGTACAGGTGACAATCGATGCTTCTGGCAGCTTGCAATGCATGCTACATGCATTTCAAACAGCAAGAAGATATGTAAAAGGTATTCAGGTAAAAACTGTAGTGGCTTCCAAGTCCTGGAGGCTTTCACAGAAATGTGATGCCGTACCTCAGGAGGAGGCTACAAACAATCGTGGCTTTAGATTTTAAGCACCAGGTGAAGAAACGCTTTCCCTGTGGAATCCTAAAGCTGCAAAACTTTGATATGCTGCATTTGCCCCATGCCACTTCCATAGGCACTAACAGCACGTTAGGTTCTGCTGTCTTCAGCTCTGCCAAAACCAAGAGATCAGATTTCAAGTGGGTTTAAATACTTATCTCTGGATCTGCTATTTTCAGGCTCTGCATTCAAGCCTAGCGATTCCTGCACACACTCTCAACCCAAGCATGCCAGGTGTTCAAATGGCACAGAGGATGACGATAGCTGTGGTGCTGCAGCTCCCCTCCCCAGCAGGCAGACTCCCGGCAGGAAGGCAGGGCACGGCCACCCCCAGCCTGGCTGGGGCAGGACTCCATCACTGACTCATTGCACAAACTCACAGCAGTGAGATCATGAATTAAAAATGTTCCCATTTTCTCAGGCGAAACATATGTAGCCGTGTTTCAAAAGTTTTGCCTTCCTTATAATTAATGTTTGCGAGAGGAATCAAAATATTTAAGGGAACCATGCTGTGAAATGACACTTGTTATGTAAGTGTAAAAATATAGAATTCTTAGCCAAAAAATACCAAGGAAACAGGGCTGAAATTCTGATTTAAGACCAGATTTTTAAACACTAGTCATTTACTAGAAAGATGCCCTTCCAAGGACATCTAACCATACAACCCCCCAGGGGTCAGTGCTGGAACTGATATTCTTTAATATCTTCATCAGTGACATTGATAGTGGGATTGAGCACGACCTCAGCAGTTTGCAGATGACAGCAAGCTGTGGGTGCAGTCAAAACACCCAAAAAATGGGATGCCATCCAGAGAGACCCAGGAAAGCTGAGCAGTGAGCCCAGGAGAACCTTGTGAGGTTCAACAAAGCCAAGTGCAAAAGGTCTGGCACCTGGGTCATGGCAACTCTCACTACCAATACAAGCTTGGGGATATAGCAATAGAGCACAGCCCTTCCAAAAGGGACCGGGGGGGTGCTGGTGGATGGCAGCTGGAATGAGCCAGCGCTGTGCCCTCACAGCCCAGAAAGCAAACCGGATCCTGGGTGCATTCAAAGCAGCACAGCCAGCAGGGCGAGGGAGGGAAACTGTGCATGTCCCTGTTTATTGCAGAGGAGTTGGACTAGGTGACTTTTAGGAGTCCCTTCCAACTCTAAGGATTCAACAATTCTATGATTCTAAATATACCACCCTTCACATTAAAACCCTTTTTACTGACACCTGAATTCTCTATTGGAAACAAACACCCTGACTAGCCTGCCTGTAGTCACCTCCAGTGCCACGTGGCCCCAACTGCTTCTTTCTTTACCAACGAGTGCACTCCTGACCTTGCATGCTGGTACTTCCACCATTACTGTTGGAAAACCACCCAGACAGAGCAGTTGGCATCACCCCGGGAATCATACATTGGGAATTACACCACACAAGCATGTATTCACACAGAATACTTGTACCAAGACTGGCCACCCTAAAAGTCAATGCCTTGGTTTTAGGGCTTCCTCCAAATGCAAGAACAGGAACCACAATAAAAATTCAGAAAGAACTGATGACCTGTAGCAATGCATTTCTGATCCACTGCACCGACACTGTTCAGCTGCGGAAGAACACTGTCTTTCCAAGTATGAATTCCAATGGTGATTAATGTTTTATTAAAACAAAAGGAAATAACTCAGTAAGACTTTGCATTGCTAAGCAATCATATGAATAAGATCTGTTGGAGAAAGCCCATTAGATGAGCAGTAATAAGTTGTCAGAAAAGGAATGAGAATTTACAATTACTACTAAACGAGCATTCTATCCTTCTCTGCCAAACAGAGCATAGGTACAACAGACACCACACAGGACATCTCAGCTGAGAGGCTGCGCCAGTGCTTTAGATGAAGTGTAACCAGACACTGAGGGCCTATTAAAAATTCCCAAAGGGTCTGTGTGAGAAGAGATTTTAAGCTACAAACTGCTCATGGAGCATCACTGGTTTAGTGTTCTCAGATGCAGCAATATATGGTTGCATCTATACTGGTATTTTAGTTCAGATCAGGAACTTCTGAAGCAAAGGATGTTAAATGGACCGGATGGGGTCAGATCAGAGCCAGTCTCATCCCCCGAAACACACACCCTGTGTGCAGCAGGTTCTCAGCACCAGCTCTGCGCCCTGCTAGCTTCTGATACAGGCAGCCACAAGGAACCTCTAACACTCTTCACTCTAACAGATGAAGAAAAGCAGGAAAGAGATATGTGGGTTTTGTTACTAGAACTTTGATTGCGCAACTGACAGCAAATAGACAACAGTCACAACCAAACAGATACTAAAATCAAGGACAAATTTTTCACCAAGAATTACAGACTCGGGATAATTACTATTAATAGTAATTTCATTATTTGTTGCCTGCTGCAAACTCCATTCTCCGTATTTTTACATGGCAAAAAACAACCTCCTGCCTGATGATACTTAATGGTCAGTTAAGCTGTGGTTTGCAAGACAAGCATTCTAGGACACAGCTCCGAACTCTCTATGATAGCCAAATTGACTCAAAAAATATGTGTTCTATTAGTTCTAAAATAATTTTAAAAATCAACAACAAAACCCAGAATCATGCTCCAAACTGAAGACCACAAAAATGTCTCATAATACCAATTCTTCATGAGACACCACTGCATCCATTCCATCTCCCTCTTTATTACGTGAAAATTCTCAAACAACCTGCAGGGCAGGGCACTGGATATCATGTTGCCTTTCAAATTCAGCTCTGTCATCCATACAACTCCAGCTGCAGAAGATTCTCAATTCCTCTTTGTCCAAAGTATCTAGTGTCATATCTCAGAAGATCCACGTGAAGTAAACTTGTGCATGGTCTGCTTGGGAAGCATGAAAGCACAGCAGCTGCTGCAGACAAACATCATTTCCTCTGCCAGTACACCAAAAATACCATGCCACTTTTGATCCTGTAGTAATTGTGGAATCATTGCTAGGGGTGACTTAGAAATTAAATTTATATTAAAGATACAGTGTTGTTCACAAATTACGGAAAAGTGCAAAAGCAGAGTGCAGCTGGTATGCAAGGAATCCATTTTACAGAAACTCCCAAGGAAACCTTAGGTGTTGTCAACATGAGAGGAGCTTGATGTGCTGGCTCTAAGAGAAACAGCATGGAGGTGGAGCAGAGTGAAGACACCATGGCCAGGTCTGTGATACCACCGCCAGGATGGGAACCTGACAGTACTACAGAACTGATAGGCTGCATGGTTGTTACCCAGAGCCAATGCTCTGTCATTTTTTGAGAAAATACCATCCTTTCAGTGAACTTTGCTCATTATAATAATAAAACACACGTCCAACACAAAAGCTACCTGCCTCGAAGATGTGACCACCCCTCACTGTGCATGCACCCTGAATTCTTCTAGTCAATACCTTTAAAAGTGAAGCAAGAAGATTGTACACCAATCATAACAAAGGTATGACGTAAGGGACAGACCATCTCTGACTTCTGGGAGCAGCTGGCAGGCTGAGCTTCTCCTTCCACCCATAGGGTCACCTCTGGGTAAGATTTGAATTTGAACACTTGATAATATTCAGCATTTCCTCAGAAAACTCAGACATCTCTATAGAGTTGATTTGATAACTTGATGCACTTGTGAACAGGCTTCTCCTTCCTTTGTGTGTGCTTTGCAGACAGTAAATTTATCACCAGGCATCCCAAGAATTGGTGCATCTATTGCTTCAATATAGAACACTGTTCATGAAACTAGCCATAAGAGTTCTCACTGAATGCAACCAGATTCCTTAAGTATGACCATAGGAGTTCACTGAGTGCAACTAGATTGAAAGTGTATCGTGTTAGTACATCTGTAATTGTCATAGTTCAATATACTGAATGCTGCCGGGCTATTATTACTGAATTAAGGCATCACTTAGAATCTAAGCCCTCTGGTATCTGGGGACAGTCTGGAACACAAGGGTTTTATTTTCTGCCAGATTATGTTGCACTTTAAACAGTGGTGGAAACACTGGCTCTAGAACAGCTCACAGCATACCTGTTATTGTGGTAAGAAATAGACACCAACATTAGTAACTTACTAAAGCAACTTACTAATTATCTGATACTCTTATCCAGATACTAAGAACTGTAACAAAACAAGCTGCTAGAAACAGCCTTTTTTGTTGTTGTTTTTGGGTGTTTCTTTTTTTTTTTTCCTATCATTATCAAATCTCTGTTGCCAAAGAGGAATTGTCCCAATGAGGAAGCAGTACACTTTCCTCTTGAGAACAAAAACAAAACATGAATCTAGTGATGTCACAGCGTAGTTCTCCTAGAAAAGTGAATTAAGTTGTTGTTTTTTTTTTTTTCAGACGAGCTGATTAAATGCTTCATACTTAATGTTTGAAAATCAGAACTTTCATGTGCCCCACATGCCCTTGCACTTAACAATAGAAGCGATAGATGCAGTAGTGGTAACGCTGCCAGCACAGGGGCACCGGGATTGGAGCTGTGCTAGGAGCACAAACTCCGTTCCTTACCAAACGGAGCACAAGTATGCCACAGCCTATTGCACTGCACGGTGTCCTTCACTGCTTTACTGCAAAGGAATTAAGTTATCTACAACAGATACTCCCAAGTTAATTTTGCAATTCCTACAACTAAAATCATTAGTTGATCGAGTTCTAATCAATAGCATTTGTGACTTAGTAGAACAACGCTGTCTCTGGAAGAATGGTAGAAGTAATTAAACGATGGGCAACCACTGAGCTCTCAACAAAGTGTTTCTCTGCAGTCCCATCAGCAGCTCTGAGGCCTTTTCCTAAGCCAAAGTGGGCTGTTCTGTGGGTCCTGGTGCCACCTAGGGGACAGCTGCAAAAGACCAAGGAACACATCACAGGCAGGGCAGCATCGTTTAATTAACATAACTCTCAAAATTTGGTCCAGTTGACCTAACTTTGAGACATTAAAAGCACATACTAAATTATGTAATTTGTTTAATTAAAAACTTGACTTAGCACACATGGGCTTATTAGAAAGAGTAAGCTATTTGAAAATCCTAAGAATGCTAGAAAAAGATTTTTACCACTAGACAGCAAACCAATCCGTTCTAGATATGGCGTTTATCCGTTTTTCTAATCACCATAAACATACACGAGTGCATCAAGTCTCTGAAGACTTCTATACACACACATCTGTTTTACAAGCTTCCATTTTATCTCAAATACCTTACACAACATGTAACTATCCTGCACTGGCTGGAAGCAATATCCTTCCTAAATTGTTTGATAACATCCCTGCCAGTGATATAATAGACCATTTCTTACTTCCTTCTCTAACACAGTGTTGACACCGATGAATGCCATTAACAAAAGAACACCATCACCACCAGCAGGAAAAGAAACAAACAAAAACCAGAAGCAGCAGTGGGCTGACCCCTGAGGTGGGGGCACTTCTCTCAGTGGAGGTGGTGTTGCGAGTTTTTCACTTAATCCAGAGACGAAAACTGCCTTTTCCATTTTTATTAGTGCTTTAATAAGAGTAAAAAAGTAATGTTTTATTTGCAAAAGAGCTTTACAGGAACAGTGTGAAAATGCATTTACTTCTGCATATGAATTCTTTTTCTCATAGTTCTTCCCAGAAATATCTTTTGTTATTAATTCAAAGGGATGAGACCAGTCCTTTTCTCCTCCTTCTTTATGAGTCTTCTGATGAGACAGAACAAAAAGGCACTTACCTAAACACAGTAGGAAATGAGGATGAATTCCCAACTTTTGTAAGTGTCATGTAAGATATGTATTACTAAAGAAACAAAAGAAAGCTGTCCGTATTTTAGAACAAGTTGCATCTGAAAATGAAAGAAAAACTGAGATAATTATGAAGCTGAAGGGAAAGCATCAATCAGATGGACTAAGAATGCACTCTTTAAAGTGGGACTGGGGAGATGTATTATCAAAAAAAAGCTTTCAATATTTCAGAGGAGATGAAACATGGGCAGGGATCCATGGACACACAAAGGTGCTGCTCAGTTTTATCTTTAAAAATCTTTCATGCAGTTGTACTGCACCCAGAGTTGTCTGTGGAATAGGGTATCATAATCAGCATGGAAAGGCAATGAACCCTCCTTCCCCTGCAGCTTACCTCAGCGTGAAGCCATACATCTCAATAACAACAACAAAAATCAATTGCTACTGAGAGCTTCCCAAGGTGTTTCTAAATCAGCCAGCTTGGTGCTCACCCTGAAGTCGTCACCTTCTTTCAACCTTCAGAAAAGCAGAAGGTCCAGCAGAGTCTCTGAATATTGGCAGCCTTCCAGTTTAGGATCATTAAGTAGGCAATACTCAGCAGCAGACCCGGCCTGCCCCATGTCATGTAACTGGGTCTGCTTTCAAACACGTGGAACATTCAGCAGCAAGACCTGGTGTAAAAGGGACAAGGTGGGACATTCTGTATTTGGGGGGGGGTAGCACAGAGGGTATCTGTTGCATTGCAGAACAACGAGAAAAACATTACATTGGCCTATCAGAAATCTACAGATTCACACTTACAGAAGAAGTCCAAATTGTAACAATCAGTGTCTGGACAACTTTTTAATCAGAAAGTGCAGTTCTGTAAAGAAATAATTTCTTTGCAAACAAATAGGAAAACTAGGGATCTGTGGCAATCTTTGAGTACTAAGGATGCCATAAGATTGGAGATCGGTATGCAACATGAAGATTACCAAAATGATGTTGTAAAAAAAAAGAGAAACACTCAGGTAATACATATTTCTTATTTTTCCCTGAAATAAATGATGTGTAATTCTGTCACAAAGCCCAGCCATTTGCTATGAAATGACTGGAAGAAAAAAAAACCAAAACAACAAAACTCATTGTCTACAACGGAATTTTAGAAGTTTAACTCCTGTGTTAATAAGATGTAATAAGGCCTCAGTCACTACTTTGCACTACATCTAATCTATCTCAGTACATGGAATTGCTGGCTCCTCTTTCCACTGCAAAGCTATACAAACAGCGTGTGCAGCTTCAGTCTGCATTCTCAGAAGGAACATGTCCAAGCTTAGGTCCCTTTGCCAAAATGTGACACATATGTACACATTCCGTATGCATATCTTTCCCACAGCCAAAGGAAGACTTGAACAGTGTTTTAATGCAAATGCGTGACTGGAACCTGGTTTAAATGTTGATTTGTCTGATCACAGAAAGTGAATCTTTCTTCTATCTCATTTGCAGCTCACTTTTGTCCAGCCTACATGCTTCTGTACCAACCAAAGCATTTCTGTTCTTCATAAAGATGTGCATACAGGCATTTTCTGAAATGTTTGTTCTGTTCTTATTCAAGTCTTTGAAATTAAAAGGCACTCAACTGCTTGAACAACAGATGAAAGCAAACAGAAGTGAGCACAGCAAAAACACACTGCATTCATTTTTAATTTTTGGCAGCGTGCCAGAAAGTTTCCTCACGCTCTTTTTCACAGAATCATAGACTGGCTCAGGTTGGAATGGACCTTAAAGATCATCAGGCCCCAGCCCCTGCTGTGGGCTGGCTGCTTCCCCAGCTCAGGCTGCCCAGGGCCCACCCAGCCTTGGGCACCTCCAGGGATGGGCACCCACAGCTCAGGGCAGCAGAGCCAGGGCCTCGCCACCTTCTGTGTAAAGAATTTCCTCCTAACATATAACCCCCCCTAACTTCTCCCCTCTTCTGTTCAAAGTCATTCCCCTTTGTCCTATCACTATCAGACCATGGATAAGTCGGTTCCACTCCTACTTATAAACTCCCTTCAAGTATTTGAAGGCTGCAGTGAGATCTCCTTGGATTCTTCTCCTTTCTAGGCAGAACAAACCCAGCTCCCTCAGCTTTCTTCTTCACAGGAGAGGTGCTCCAGCCCTATGATCTTCCTCCTCTGGACCTGCTCCAACAGCCCCACATCCTTCTTGTGCTGGGGGCCCCAGGCCTGGATGCTGTACTGCAGATGGGGTCTCACAAGAGCAAAGCAGAGGGGGACAATCACCTCCCTGCCCGCTGCCAGCCCCTTGTTGATGCAGCCCAGGACACTGTTGACCTGGGCTGTGAGCACACACTGCTGGCTCATGTCTGGATTTTCATTCACCAGGAACCCCCAGGTCCTTCTCTGCAGGGCTGCTCTCAAGGAATTCTCCCAGTCTGTACACATATCTGGGGTTGCCCCAGTCCATGAGCAACACCTTGCACTTGGCCTTGTTCAAACTCATTCTGTTCACATGTGCCCACTTTTCAAGCCTGTCCACGTCCCTCTAGATGGCATCCTTTTCTTACATCATATCAACTGCACCACCCAGCTTGGTGCCATCATTTAACAGAGGGTTACACTCTCCTTGGCCTGTCTCTTCTGACAAACATATCTGTAGAATCCCTTCTTGATAATTTTCACATTCCTTGCCAAGTTCAGTAAATGTTTTCCAGTAAATGTATGTGTTCTGGACAACAACAACAACAAATATAACACCTATTTATGATAATGCTTTCCATCTGGTTTATGGAACTAATCCTAAATGAGGAAAGCGAGGCTTTCTTAGAGCACTACAGCAGGCTTGATGATCTTCAGTGATCTTTTTGCTTTCTGTACAGAAAGGAAATTACATTCAATAAATCAGGAAAAACTATTAGTACTTAGCTACTACATACCATCATATGATTGGTGTCACAAACCATTACAAAAGGCAGTATGTTTGACTGCAAACATGCAGAAGAGTAATGCTTGCAATCTAACTTACACTTTCATGTTTCTTACTTAAAAATGAATAGCTGCTACCGTTGAATTCAACAGTCTATATGTTCTTATGTAAGATTTGTCATATGCATATAAACTGTTAAGAAAACATACAGAAATCTGCATAAGAAAATTCAATGTGCATGCATTTTATTCTTCTGCAGCGCTTAAATACAACCAAATTTTCAACTCCAAGTTATCTACGCTGAGAAACCTCACTGAAATACTCCTCAGACATGAGAAAATTCTGCTGTAAGTAACCAATCATTTATTCAGCAGTCATTACTGCTCACAATACATACAAAGAGACAGAGATCAGCATGGTAAAATGGGACTATTTAAGTTCATTCACAATGAAAGGCTCCTTATTTGGCCTGAAGAATAACATGAAGCTGGATCTGGTTTTTCAACACATACTCGGGCTATGTAAATGATAGTGTTTTATAGTTTGTGGCTGCTGGGTGGTTGTTGGATGGTTAGTTTTTTTTTAATAGTTACAGTAAATTTTATTCACTTTTATGAGCAGATTACTTCTATTTGGAATCCAGTATCGTTACTACCATGTCCTTTAGCAATCACTTGAAGGTTTCACTGTGAGAAGTTACAGGCTCTTTAAATTAATGTAATTTATTCTACCACCCAAAATTTCCTGAAAACTTTTGACATCTCTTAGTGATTAAATCAAAATCAGCTGCAAGTTGAATAGCTCAAACCAAATTTGTTTTGATTCTGAAGTTTTTATTAACATGATTGTTATATATAATGAACATGCAAGATATAAAAGAGGTTTACAAGTCCTTGACTGCAGTAGCTTGAATAATAATAAAAAAGTAATGGCAGACACTTATGTTAGCTGTATAAAACAGCAGGTCTTCTCCCTCTGAACGCACTGAAGGGAATATGCAATTTACAGAATACACTTTCTTTCTGAAGCAGACATCATGCAAATGTTATAATAAAGAATCTTTTCTGAAGCTACTGTAAAACACATGGACAAAAACTAAACCAAAACGAATAACAGCAACAACACATTGATCAGACCATACATAATCCACTGAGATGGGCATAGCACAAAACCTACACATCTCCAAGACAAAAAATGCTTCTGTATTACTACTACTAGATCCAAACTTCCACAATCACACAAAACAAAGCACTTCTGGGAAAAATATTTTGGCCACTTAAAGCATTTGACACTCAGCATCCAATATTAATATTAATTAATAGTGAATCATCAGCACACACTGCACACTATATGCTTGTGTTTATTTGTCAAAAGTGTAGCCTCATGGTATATATGATGTCGATCAACCAACCATATCTTGGGTTGTGCCAACCGTACCCTGGGCTGCATGAAGGTAAGTGTGACCAGTAGTTCGAGAGAGGTGATTCCGTCCATCTACGCTGCTCTCATGAGACCCCACCTGGAGTACTGCATCCACTTCTGGGATCCCCAGCACAAGAAGGACACGGAGCTGTTGGAGCAGGTCCAGAGGAGTGCCACGAATATGATCAGAGGGTTGGAGTACCTCCCCTACGAAGATAGGCTGAGAGAGCTTGGTGCTGTTCAGACCAGAGAAGAGAAGGTCCTGGGGGACCTTATAGCAGCCTTCCAGTACCTAAAGGGGGCCTACAGGAAAGATGGGCAGGGATTTTCTATAAGGGCATGTAGTGACAGGACAAGGGGAAATGGTTTTAAACTGGCAGAGGGTAGGTTTAGATTAGATATTAAGATGAAATTCTTTACTGTGAGGGAGGTGAGACACTGGAACAGGTTGCACAGAAGAGAGGCTGTGGATGCCCCCTCCCTGGAAGCATTTGAGGCCAGGCTGGATG